>JASFDG010000246.1:0-30857 GCA_036937095.1 Phaeolepiota aurea
TATCAGCATGTGGTGTCATTCAGCTGAGCTTCTTTGGAGATGGAAACCTTGCTGTTGTGAAGTGATCAAAGCATGTGCACATCCTGGAAAGTCCTTGGTCCATTGGGGTAAAGTGTGTGTCTTCTCCTTGTGGCTTTCTGCAAGGTATTGCCTAGAGTCACATCACTTTGCAGCATTCATGCAGCATTCAGCACACATGTCGCATTGCTGGTAGGCAAGTGGCATATGCATTTGTCACTGGGTTCGGTGGCCATGCTTGCATAGGGCGTATCAGTGCACAGAACCTAAAACACAGATAGGTGTGGTCAGAAGCAGGGAAGATGGGAGGTTATGGCAGGCTGGGCAGACAGTATGATTGACAAGGAGGTTGAAGATGGCAAGGAGCACCTGATATACTTGGAGATGTTACCAGCCACCAGTGAAGGCTTAGTGTTGGCACTGAAGCCATGAGTGGGAGACAGACATGTCACTTCTTAAACTGGGAATTGTATGCAACTCTTGTCTAACTCTCGTCAACTCTAATTCTCACTATTCATGGCAACAAATTCAGTTTAGGCAATGCACTCAGGTGTGTACAGACTAGGTAAATGATATCATGTTATGTGACCACAACCAAACTGCCAGTAGGCAGGTCCAAGATGCTGAAAACTAACACCGACTGATCATATACAGTTGTATCTGCATCTTCAGATGCCAAGGCTGTCAAAGCATGGAATCCTCATACTTTGGTGCCTTCAGACCCTTTGACAGTTGGATTGCACAGTGGCTACATTCAATATTTGACTTGATGATATGCTTGTGAAACCATATAGCCCATATTGATCCTCTCTAATGCCTCCCACAGCAGCTAACAAAACTGGATTGCATCCAGTTCATTCAACTGTACAATAAAGCTATGGACTCTATTGGCCCCAACACTCCTGTGAAGCCATTCATCACTCTCAGTCCTGCAGACTCAACTACACCAAAGTCATCAGTTTATACTCTCATAGCTGATCCATTTGGTAAGACAATCACATTTGGTTCCCCTGAAAGGGTTATCTGACTCTGGGACAGAACTGGATGATGGACTGGTGAGTATATAGCTTCTACAACTGACTCCAAAACCAAATTATTGTGGTATAGGAAAACTTGTAGGGTATACAGATTATATACAGGCAATCATGATCTCTGATGACTCAAAATATGTAAATCGCTAGCCGCAGTCATTGTTGTAGGTTATTAATGCCGGGATATAGTTACTAACAGGCTCTTGGATGGTATGTGAACAGCACAGTTGAGGTTCACTTACTAATGTCCCCCTAGCAATAGTAAAGCTATGGTCCTAATCTTCTCAGTGATGCCTTTATACATTTACATACTATGCAGAATCAGTTTGGCCTCTCTTCTCATCTCAGCCATTCCTTGGAGTCTTCTATTCAGGGGACTGCTCTGGTCTCATGTGCAGGATAGACATTGAAGATTGCCCAGGCCTGGCGGATAGAGATTGAGTTCTTGCTTAGTCAGGATACTATTGAAACTGGGAGGTTCTCCAAAGGCATCAATAAGATTGTCACTGCCATGGATGACAGCCTGCTTTGGACAGCCTCCAGGTGCTCATCTATCAAAAGATGATACATTCCTCAAATATGTTTACTTTGGGGGAATCAGAAACCTTTCGAGGTAGATACTGATAAGAATATATTACACGATTCCCTCATGTTCAAAAAGCATACAGCAATCATGTGAATGAGACTGCGTTGGAAGCAGGCAGTCAGCCCTCTACCTCCCAGAGGTTGTAAATACCATCTCAAATTCCGTGCATCCTTTCTTGTCAGAAAACTGGGCCTACCCAATGTGACTGTGAGGGGGCACATACCTATGTTACAGTATATCATATAACATGATTCAGCGAATGTTCCCAGTATACCACATGATATTGGTTTAGCGAATTCGCTGAACCAGTGAATAATATAGTATCTATATTAGGTATATACACTGTACCATATAGTATGATTCAATGAATTTATTGAATCACAAGCATTGTCAAACAGTTTGAGCACCAGTACCAGTATATAAATAAAATCAGCAGTTGTGCTAGTGCCAATGCCATGCCATGCCAGTGCTGGTGCCAGTGCCCATGACAGTGCTGGTGCTGGTGCTGGTACCCATGCCATGCCAGTGCTAGTGCTGGTGCCAGTGCCAGTGCTGGTGCCGAAATACTAGTGGCTATGAAATGGCAGAATGTTGTTAGTATGACTTGGCAGCCTTGGCACCTCAGGTCAGGCTGGTATATAGCTCACAGGCAATATATTGATACTATTTAATACATCACAAGAAAAAACTACTCAGACATGGCATCATCCTCAAACCAGTTAGTCTGGAGGAAACCAAAATCACCTGGGATAAATTCAGGATACTGGATGGTCAATTGTGATGGTGTGACTGAGGTCAAAAGCATAGGGTCAGTATTTGCATTGGCATTGTGCATGCCAGCAGCAGTTTCAAGCCAGGCATCAGATACTGTGTTGAGCCAGGCAGTAGGGGAAGAGGGTTTGGATTCAGCTGGCATTGTGTCCAGGTCAGCATCAGCAGGATCCCATGAGTCGGCTGCTTTTGCTGCCATGTCATCATCAGAGGACTCATCAGCAGGGTCCCATGAGTTGGCCACAATTCCGGCCATGTTGTCATTATTAGGGGACTCATCACTGGCAGGGTTCCATGAATCAGCTGCTCTTACTGCCATGTTTTCATCATTGGGGTATTCATCATTAGCAGGGTCCCATGAATTGGCCACTCTTGCTGCCATGCTCTCATTGTCAGGGGTCTGGTCTGCCACAGGGGTAGAGCCACCAGAGCTGATAGCTTCAAGCCAAGCATCCCCTGCATCGGCAGCAGTAACAGTAACTGCCAAACTTGCATAGTGCCTGGTACCACCATGGGCAGTAGTTTGACTGTCAGGATAGGATGGTGTTTGGGAGAATGGGGTGTGGCATAACCTAGCCAGATAGTCTTCATTTGTTGGAGGAGAGAGAAGCACTTTGGCAGACATGGCACTATATTTGGCAGTGCTAGTTAGAGGATCATAACTGGAATTGTCCCTATCGATTCTCCCAGATCTCAGTGTGGTATTGTACCCAGATCGAATGTGTTGGTTTTTTATATGTCAAAGCCCAAGAATTTCATCTTGGGTGAGGCTCTCACCCTATGTCAACTTGTAGGATGCAGCTAGAAGATCCTGGAAACACTTTAAATCTGCAGCGGCAGTCTTGGCAACCTGGCAACTCAACCTGGTGGTTTGTATATCTGTGCTGGTGCCAGTTGGAAGATGGGATGACTGTGCCAGTGCTGGTGCCTTTATTTCCTTCAGAAGCACTTGGTCATGCAGCTGGTGATAACCTGCAATCTGGCAGGCAGTAAGGTGTTCTTCATTCTACATGGCTACAACCATGCCTGATGTAAAGTATTTGATGCCCCTGAGCTCACCCAGGAGCACACTGGAAAGGGTTCAAAACACATTGTACCAGTTGCATTCAGCTGCAACAGTTACACCGGCATTGGCAGTCACTTGGACAGGGGGGATTGGCAGTATGTATGGTATTGACTATTGGTGGCAGCAGTGGTAATCAAGGCAGTCTTCAAGTTGGGCATCCAAAATGCCTCCATCAGCAGGCCTGTGGATAGACTTCCACCAAGCAAGATGATAAGCACTTGCAAGCCTATCAGGCTGATATCATCAGTTTCTGCATTTATTGTTGCAATGAATGCCAAATCAAATATGACTGGCAGTTTGGCATTTTGGAGCAAGGCCAAGCTGTTTGCAAGTGAACGAAGGATGATTGGCACTTCAGTAACCTGGCCAACTGAGGTTGCTATTCCAATATAGGATATTATAAAGAGCTAAAGTATGTTTAAAAATAAATGCCTAACTATCCAATATGTAGGAATATGCACAAGCTCATCACAGAGGCACTGCTGCATCCATTGTTGCAGCCAAACATCAGCCTTGCTGATATTGGCAAGGGCTTGCTGAAACCTTGACTTGCCATAGTATATGACTTCCTGCACCTTCACATGCCATTTTTGATGTGATCCATGTTGAATATTGAAGGGGTTGAAAGTGCAAATAGAGTTGGAGGATATTTTTGATAGTTGAGATGATAGATGGATAGATAAAGACACTTTTTTTGTAAACATTATAACTCTAATTTGTAATTTTTGTTTGTATTTGTAAAAGATTGGTCAGGAATTCATGCCAACTGATGCCACATGACAGCTTTTTGAGCAGCATAGGCAGCTGAACCAGCACTATGTGGCCACTCATCAGCACTTGGTACAGATAGGGCTGACTGCCATACCTGGCTCTTATGTATGAAATAGTGGGTTGTCCATTCCATTTCATACCTGACCAATATACATTCTTCATGCCACCTTTGATATTGTGCTCAGCATAAAGCCAGTAAACATGTTTAACTTCAAAAATGTTTCAGGAGAGGAAAGATGAAAATAAGTGAATCAACATACATTCCAGGATAGTTGATGGATCAGCATTTGCCAAATCAGCATTGGCAGCAGGTAGTATCCACTGCATGGCTGCATGCCAAATCCATGAAAGCTTCACAGATGTAGACCCTGGGATATTTGGTGTCAAAATGGCTGTGCTGGCTTTGACATCATCCTTTTTTAACATGCAGTGATATGCCCCTAGCCCAGTTGGACACCAGAACCAGTTCTACAGCTAAGTGCATGTATGCACTATTCGCACACGTGAAGTGAAGCACCAATATGATCGGACCAATATGCCACATGTTATGAGCCTGCCACATGTACCACATATCTCATCACCTCGTTCCAACATCATCCTGCAAGCCGACACTGCATTGCATGCTGATATGTCCAGCCAACCCTCAGAGAGTGCGCATTGCTCCTGGCAAGTTCGGCTGTGGGGTGCAAGGTGGGAAAGCGGTTTCCTGTCAGTGCGCAGCAAGTGGAATGTCGAAGTGCTATAGTGCACATGAGAATGGAGTAAGACCGTGATCACAAGTGGAGTGAAACTGGAGAACTCGGAATGAACAGAATGGAACAAAACCTCCACACGTCGGAGTGAACAGAAATGTGAATGGAATGAAACACAAATGTAGGGACTTGGCAATCTAATCTAAGGTCGGGGGTCGAGACACTAGTTGGAAGGAGAACTCTGAACTCTAAAGAATGTGGGGGGAAGCTTGTACTCTGCTCATCTCTCCTTTGTTGTCTACTGCGGTACATCTTATATACAGTGCTATCTACAGGGAATAGGAAGCACAATCTGTATACTATTCCTAGATCCGAATACAAGGCTGTACACCAAGCAGCGAGGCTAGTGTGAGGCGTGCATGATGCTGCGATGATAAGCAAATAGGGAGTGTGCATGCGGCATGCACAAGGCAAGTGCGAGGCGTCTACTTGGTAGCAGCATGCAATGTGGTGTTGGCTTGCAGGACGGTGTTGGAATGAGGTGATGTGATGTGTAGTGCATGCGGCAGGCTCGTAACCTGTGGCATGTTGGTCCGATTGCATTGGTGCTTTGCTTTGCGTGCACGAATAGCACATGTGTGCGTGAATAGCACATGTGCGCGTGAATAGTGCATGCATGTGCTTTAGCTGTAGAACTGGTTCCGGTGTCCAACTGGGCTAGGGGCATATCAACACCACTACCAAGTAGACACCTCGCACTTGCCTTATGTGTGCCGCATGCATGCCGCATGCGTGCTCCCTATTCACTTATCATTGCAGCCTCATGCATGCCTTGTGCTAGCCTCACTGCTTGGTGTACAGCCTTGTATTCGGATCTAGGAATAGTATATGGACTGCACTTCCCATCCACTGTAGATAGTGCCATATATAAGATGTACCACAGTAGACAACAAAGGAGAGATGAGCAGAGCACAAGCTTCCCCTCCACATTCTTTAGAGTTTAGAGTTCTCCTTCCGACTAGCATCTCAACCCCCAACCTTAGATTAGATTTTTGAGTCCCTACATCCAGTGTTTCATTCCATTCACATTTCCGTTCACTCTGACACATGGAGGTTTTGTTCTATTCCATTCATTCTGAGTACTCCAGTTCCCCTCCATTTGTAATCGTGCTCTCACTCTGTTCTCATGCACACTGTAGCACTTCGACATTCTGCTCACTGTGCACTGACAGGAAACTGCTTTTCCACCTCGCACCCCACAGCTGAACTCACCAGGAGCATCGCGCACTCTCTGAGGGTTGGCTAGACACATTACCAAATCGGCAGTCACCTGCCACCCAGCCTTGCCATTGACCATGCAATTGGCCTCATCCATATCCATGGCCACAAAGATGAGTGTTTCTTCCAATATGCCACATCCTTTATTCCTAGAGCTGGGATTGTCAGTGGTGAAATTCTTGAATCACTCTGGTCCAGTTTGAATGGAATCTCTCCCACAGTCCATACAGCAACCTTGGCCTATCATGCCGAAGTTCTGGATAACCATGCCTGTGACTCCAACCACAAAAAGATGCTTGGCATCACTAGTTCCTTATGCAGACATCATGTAGAAGCAAAAAACAACTTGGCACACCTACAGCAGTACTTTGCCAAACTATCTGAAGCTACTGGTCCACAAGCCATAGCATGCTGGACCCATGACATTGAGAATGCTAAAGCTGAAAGATTGTAGAATGCCAAAATAATGGACATCTATACAGCCCAAGTGGCTGAGGGAAATACTGGCACAGCACTTTTACTGCCAACTTGGCTATGCTCTGCCATTGAGATTTGGCTTAAATTTGCTCTTATGATTGAGGAGAAACAGTTAAATATGATTTCCTTCAGTTGGACTATTGTGTGCTTATTACTACTCCAGAATTGACATTTGTCAACATGTTTGTCAACTTGGATATGAACCTTGCAAGGCTGACCAGCAAAAAATCAACAGTCTCTGAAGAACTTTAGCCCCCCTTCTAATAGAGCTGAGCCATTTGCAGGCTGAAGCAGGAGCATTTGAATCAACCCACTTGCACAACAGTAAGGGAGCTAGTGAAATAGAGGATTGGGACAATATTGTTGAGGATATCAATGAAGATGGCAGTGGTATAGCTGAGGCAGCAGCAGTGAAAGACATGGCACTGGCACACGGCAGCATTCTAGTTGAGCAGCAGACACTGTGCCTTCTATCAAATGGAAATATGGGCCAAGACTATGAACAGGTAGAGCTTACACTCAGAAAAAACCAAGCAAAGACCCATCTCAATTGGCTGCATGAACTTATTGCTGAGAAATCTTTTCAATACTCTGATGACATTCAGCCAGCCCCTAGGAAAGGTGTGCATACTTGAGCTAGAGCAGTGGTGAAGAATGTCAATATGGAAATCTCTTTTTCCTGCAAAGTGTACAGCTTCTGCTGGTCCCAGCTGGTGTGTCTCCATGCTGATGAAGCAACATTGCAACAATTCCACTGATGTGTCCAGCCAACCCTCAGAGAGCACACGATGCTCCTGGTGAGTTCGGCTGTGGGGTGCGAGGTAGGAAAGTGGTTTTCTGTCAGTGCATGGTAAGTGGAATGTCAAAGCACTACGGTGTGCACAAGAATGGAGTGAGAGCATGATCACAAATGGAGTGAAACTGGAGAACTCAGAATAAACAGAATGTAACAAAACCTCCACATATTGGAGTGAATGGAAATGCAAATGGAATGGAATGCTTGGTGTAGGGACTCAGAAATCTAATCTAAGGTCAGGGGTTGAGATGCTAGTCAGAAGGAGAACTCTGAACTCTAAAGAATGTGGGGGGAAGCTTGTGCTCTACTCGTCTCTCCTTTTCTTGTTGTCTACTGTGGTACATCTTATATATGGCACTATCTACAGTGGATGGGAAGCACAGTCCATATACTATTCCTAGATCTGAACACAAGGCTGTACACTGATTGGCGAGGCTAGCATGAGGTGTGCATGAGGCTGTGATGGCAAGTGAATAGGGAGCACACATGAGGCAAGTGCGAGGCATCTACTTGGTAGCAGCATGCAATGTAGTGTCGGCTTGCAGGACAAGGTTGGAACGAGGCAATGTGATGTGTGGTGCATATGGCAGGCTTGTAATATGTGGCACGTCAGTCTGATTGTTTGGTGCTTCACTTCATGTGTGTGAATAGTGCATGCATGTGCTTAGCTGTAGAACTGGTTCCAGTATCCAACTGGGCTAGGGGCATATCATCAGTCCAGAAAGTGGATGATGTACTGGCATACAATATCATAGATGAGCATAATGCCCTGGTCAGGATGGACACCAGTGGTTTTGAGTACTTAAAGAAATACAAAGTTGATATTCTTTTGCTGTTCACCTTTAAACAAATCCACAAGTGCATTCAGCACATAGCAGCCATACCAGGCACATGCAATGCCAACTAGGCCAGTGATATCACAGGCTGATGAAGTGACCATAGCATTCTGAATAGCCCTAAATGTATTCTTGCAGGGTGCTTTCTGGAATGCCACCAATCAATATGGTCAGCACTGGCACTGGCAGCATGACATCTCACTGTAAGTCTCTCTACAGCTGTCTTCAGAAAAGCAAAATACTCCTCATGCTTTGGAGCCATTCCACCACCATCTGAAAGTCAAACATCATTTGAAGGGTTTACCTACTGAACATGATCAGTCTTGAAGTTCCCATCTGGAACAAAGACCTGTTGATAGACAAATCTACAGTTGTCAAAACATATGTCTATTTTAATGGCAATATCTCACCTATTTGGATTATCTTGCCAATTTTCTGGCAGATTTATGCCAGGTTGGGGGCATGCCAGACAGAAATTAGCCAACTTGCCATGGCCAATATCCATGGCATCTTTTCCATTATGTCCATATCCAGCCCATTTTAGTTTCTTCATCTATCGCCACAAACAGGACATTCTCCGAAATTCATTGTACAAATCCACAACTTTGGCCAGTGCAATCAGCAATGTCAACTGGCGTAGCAGCTGGTAGAACTGATATGCAGAGGCTTTTAGCTCAAGATTGCATAGTCAGAAGTGGTCTAGAACTTGTGCTGAAAATAGAGTATGAATCCTTTGAAAACTTGCTGGCAGTAATCGGCAGGCAACAAGGTCAAGTGGCAGTAAATTGGGCCCATGGCACTGGCAGGCAACCATTGCCAAATGATGAATGCCATTGGTATGCACAACACGAACATATGAATTATTGAGTGCATCAGCATGGGGGATCTGTTCGGCATTACTATTGAGCAATTTGGTTGTCATAGAGGGTGTCTGATGGGACTTGGTACTGACATTGAGTGGAGGGGGAAGATATGGAGGCAAAGTTTCAACATCAGTATCAGCATCAGCCACTTCCACCATGTCATCTGCCTCTGGAAAAAATGCAGACTCCTCCATTGGCTCAGTGTCAAGGCCTCTATCCTGTTTCTTGAGCAATTTGGCCAGGTATTGTTAAAATAGTTCATCATCTTTTGCCTCAGCCACAGGATCTGGCATTTCAGAGTCACTATCATATGCACCATCATGCATTGGAAAGTCATCATGATTGTCCCATAAAGAGCCTGCCAACTGGGCTGCCGGCCTTAACCAGCCGAGTTCCACCTGCTCCATATTATCTTTCTTCTGCTCAAATTCTTCAAGAATTTGTTGCTGCATTTTCAACATGTTGCAGAGTGGTTGGCCATTGGAGTGACAAACAAGGATATAAGTGCCGACCTCCCTTAATTCGGCTGACCTAAAATGGGTACTGGTCCATTGCTGTATCTTATACATTGGACTGTCCTGATGCATGTGTTGCATACATTTCCAACATATTGGCTTAGCCAGACTGCAATCCTGGCATCTCCAAACAGCCCAAAGACCCCTACCATAGTGCAAACATTTGGAATGTTCCTTTGGCAGGGCTTCACAGCTTAGAAGGGCTTCCAAGATATTGTCAATCTGTTCTACAAACTGCAATATGTAGTCCTTTTGGGTCTAATTCAATATTTAATTGATATCAGTTATTCTTGTATAATTTATCCATGTGCTCACTTTGCAAACCCTGGGGGGAATCGGCACATCTTCTGTAGCCAGCATATCATTGGCAGTCGGCATATTGCCTATTTCCATATTGTTTAGATTGTGAGATGGGCCAGGAACTGGGGTCTGGCTAGATCCAGGCTGCTGTGTATGGAGAACTACTTTCACTCTTCCAGTCTTTGTTTTCCCTGCTTTGGTTTTATATTCTTTGGTCTGAAATGTAATAGCATCAGCTGCTTCAACAGAATCCTCATACATTATATTTCTTTTAGCTTTCTTGGTACACTTTTTGTATAGTAAAGAGGTCATGGTGAAGAATGAATAAGGAATGGAGTAATATCACCATCAGAAATTTTGATTATCAGCTTATGTTTTCTATGTGTGCAACATGGTATATATATGTATAAATCTACAACAATCAATTGCACCCATCTCTGTGTTCACTCAACTGCTCAGGAAAGTCTCTTACCCAATGGCAACCACAGCTTTCCCCACTCCAAACTCTGGTATTCGCAAAGCCTTCTACAGCAGGGAGGAGTGCAAAGTAATTGGTGCATACAAAAATGAATACCTTCAAGCAACATCAGCAGAAGCATGGAAACATATTGCTAAAAGAAAAATATTCTCCAACCTATTCAATTACTGGAGAAAGCAGAAGGTAGAAATTGGGGATATGCAGGCTCGAGTAAAGGTACATGGTATCAGCATTGGCATTGGCACCAGCAGTGACTCACAAACAACAGGATTTATTGTATTGGATACACAACAACTGGTGTCCTTTGAATGATAACTCAGTACTACAGATGAACTCAGGTAGCTTCATGGTGAAGCAACCAGAGGTTGTATAGATTAAGAGGCAGGATGAGGTGTTTGCAGAGATTGCAAAGTTACTCAGCCATGACTCGGCAGACACAAACACTGAGGGCTGGTTCAGCAAACATATGGTGGCACTTGCCAATGTCATGGAGCACATGACAGCCCAGGAGAAGGAGGATCTGGAAAAGGATGTGGCTCAAATAGAGAGAGAAGGCTATCCAGAGGACCAAAAGCGAAAGTAGGTGCTTGACCACTGCTGATGATAAAGCAAATATTGCAGATTTGCTGCAAAATACTGTACCAGGCAGTTTGACAGAGTAGCCAAGAATCATTGGCTTGAGATGGGGTTGCTAACAATCTCATTTGTCACATGTACCACACCAGATGGCCAGTTGGCAATTGAAGTGTAAGTGTGCCAATTGTGCCATGTCTGCCAGTGCTGCTGCCAATTGACACCCAACTTCATTAGACATGATCAGATTGCTGAGCTTTTGGGAAGCCCAGCCCAATCATTTGAACAGCACCATCCAGATAAGGTCACTGAGATAAAATGGTTGCTCATGGAATATGTCAAAGCCCTCCAGGGGGTCATACAGGGGATCAACACTACAGAAGGAACAGCACCTAAAAAAATGCCAGACCTTGAAGTGAATACTGATGGCTTCCCAAAATTGCCACCATCATTTAATGTCACCCTATACAGCAAAGCAGATTTGGAGAGGCAGTTTAGACAATACCTGTCATACCACTATAGTACATCTATCAATTATTGAATTGCCACATGCTGAGTGCCAATTGCCATCCCAAATGTAAGACTTGCAACAAAGGGCCTAACCCCAAATGTACCATATAAAAGCATTGGAAACAGTCTCTCAACATATATTGAGCTAGAATATTTACCTGGCAACTTCAAGATATGTGATCCACAGAATATGCGGCATGAAGAAATTGTTGAATTCTTCAAACATATCTCTGAAAGAGAGATAACATATGATATCACCCAGGTATTTAAGTTTAAAAATGACAATGCTTGCTGGAAAGGGAGGAAGGTAGTTTATACAACCTTCAATAATGAGGCTGCTGCCAAGTGTCCTGCTGAGCCTGCCACTGTGGCTCAGCAGCCCAAGAAGAAGAAAAGGGCAAAGAAACACATACAAAATAATTTTCAGGGTAATATAATCATGCAGTCCACAGTGAGTCAACTGAACAAAACATTGACTTGGCATGCCAATTTACACATTTACCAGCCTGCTGGTTATCCACCAAATATTACAATTAATTCACAAAGTGAAGAGTGTATTGGAAGCCACCAGCCAGAAGATATCCCAAACTCAGTGATTGATCCTGTACTTCTTGGATTACAAGCAGGATATCTGCTACCAGCACTGGCAGAAAGACCAGGATACATCTACACAATATAGGCAGCCACTCATCATCCCTCTACCAGCCAGACTGATTTGTCAGTATCGCCAATTACTCTATTGGTTTCTCAGCATTGGCCAAGGACACCTTTACAGCCAATGCTGCCTATGATTACACCACCTTCTTCTCAGCCCTGTGCATCATTGGTGACTGAAGATCTCTTACATGCTGTACATATAGCCTCCCCTGTGATACAAGATTCTTGTACTGTGGACAATGGTCAGGCAGGGTCACTGCCGATGCCACTGCCAATACCACTGCTGACTGATGATCCTCTTTCTCAGTCACCAGCAATTCTGCATCCTACCATAACACCTCCTTGTACTGGGAAGGCAAATGCAAAAGGATGGTCACAAAGGCCTGTCAATACTGCTGATGATCTTGCTCTTCAGGAAGCAAGTCAATACATGGTTACTGGTAAATAAGCATGAACTCATTGAACAAAGCAGTAATATATTGCCTTACATACCAATTCAATTTGTAGCCTATAGCAAAAAACATCTCATTTGTAACATATCAATATATACAAGTTCAAAAAGATAAATAAATACAAAAAACTACTGATTGTCAATATCCATATCTGAGCCTGAATCTTGTGCTGATGCTGGTAAAAGCCATGGTGACTAGCGCAGTGGACCATCAAATGGAGATTGTGACTGTGATCTCCTGCCTGCAATTGGTGGTGGCAACATCATTGCAGATGGCGGCAGCATCTGGGTGGAGTCAGTTGGGGGTGGAAGAGGTGGCTGTGGCTCGGCATTGGCATTGGCATCGGCAGGTGGTGATGGTGGTGGTAGTGGTGGTGGTGGTAGTGGTACTGCTGGAGATAATGGAGGGTAGAGGATGAGGTGGGGGACTTGCTTTTTCTATGGTGGTATTGACTCTTCATCCGAAGTAGACCTGGCAGTAGCCCATTTGGACTTGTCATCCCTCTGTCTGGGATAGTAAACGTGATTGGGATTGATCCCATTGAAGAGAGTCAACCCCTGCTTGCCTCCCTGTGGCATGCCCAGGAAGTCCTCCATATCCTGCAAGTAGTCTTCGAGCTTTTGCCTCTTGCACACCTCATAGTCCTGCCCATCATGTAGCTTGTCAAGCAACATATCCATCTTGTTAAAGAACTGAGCCATCTTCTGGCTGATTTCTACACAGTCCTCCATCTTTTTCTCCAACAGTACTATATTTGCCTCCATTACTTGCATCTGAGCTTCCATGAGTGCTGCTGATGTTGCGAGCTGCCTCTCCATGTTTTCTTCAGCCGGCCGTGTCTCCTGCTCCTGCCATGTCCCCTTCTGTGGCCACCTCTCCTCCAGCTGGCTCTTGTCCTCCTAGGCAGCAAAATTGGCCTCTGTAGCTGAAGTGACTTATTAATTACAGGAGAGGTAGAATTATTTGGAACTGACCCTTCTGCTTGCCCTTGTCCTTCTTCTGCCATGGTAGGGTTGTGGCCCACATCTTTGGCCACTGTGGCCACTGCAGCATGGGTTGTTCTTTGGCAGATGGCTTGTCATCATTGCTGCTAATGATCTGCTTGCTCTTTACTTTGGTCTTCTGCTTGGGAAGATGCTTGTGGGCTGATCATCCTGCTGCTTCTGCTGGTCTTGCCGGTGCCAACTTCTTCACTGATGTGGCCTCACCGAAGTCACATTGTACCTTCTGCGAGCCACATATAATGCATGAGAACCCCTTTTCCTATACTTCACAGGCCCTGTCCATCTTCTTGCATCTCTGGCAGGGGGGGTCATGCCATCAGCCTGTGCCGATTGGCTTCCATCGCTTCTTGGGGTCCTACTTGCCCCTTGCCACCTTCCTCTCAGCCACCTCCTCCTCATTGTCGCTGTCAATGTCATATTCATCATCATCATCATCATCTTGCTTTTGCTTTGGCACTTGGTGCCCTCTGATCACATGGATGGCCAGCAATGACCCCGACCCTGCCTCATCCATCTCATCACCTGACTCATCCAATGATGCAAGTCACTGGACAGGGCATGTCAGCTGCTTCCTAGATGGGCTGACTGATATCCTTGCCATTTCTTCAGTAGGCACTTGCATCCTACTCTCTGATGCGACAGGCATTGCCACTGCCACTGCTGCTGCCAGTCAAGAGACAGGGGAGGCCATTTTTGGTACCGCTTCTGCTGCTGGTCAGTGGATGGGCACAGGGGGGGCTGCCGGTTGGGAGAGGGGGGGGATGTTGTTGGTGGTTATAGGGCTTCGACAGTTGTGGCCGCTGCCAATGTTGAACCCCATGCCTTCGACTCAAAGGCATTGAGTGCCTTGAGCTGTGCTGTGCAGAAGCTGTCCCCCAATGCCTTCGCCTTCTTGGCACTGTTGAAAGCCTGGATAAATGACCATATAAAGCACCAGATGGAAAATTCAGCCTTGAATTCCATCCGGTGCTCCTTTTGTACCTGAAAAATTTTTGTCTATTTTAAAAACCAGTTAGATTGTATATATCTGGGTAAACAAAACACTTACTAAATCACCAGATATCCCCTTCATAACCTCAACAACATTCCCATCTTTCAATGACTGCTGAATGGCAGTATCAGCAGCTTCAATGGCAGTGTGGAGTTCTTCAGTGGTTTGGAAAGACATGTCAATATAATGTTTTAAAAATAGACCTTGAAGTAGAGGTGAGGTGTTTGAAGACATTGGCATTGGCAGGATGAACTTGGTCATGGATAAGATCAACAATCAGAATCAACTATCATGTGACATATAGAACACAGTACACAGAGCCAAACACAGAGCCAAACAACACAATGAGATAGTAGAAACAGGGATAACATAAAGATAACACATCTATCTTAACTACCATGAACAAGAACATGAACAAAAACAACCAACAGACCCAGAGCACATCACCCACAGTGATATCTGCTATCCCTGATGGCTTTATGGTCAGCATCGGCACAGACGGCCAACACTATCTAGTACCACAGTATATGGTGCCAGCTTTAGATGAGGCATTCATGTTATACAGAGCTAAATGTGATCTGGGGGTTGCTCATGCATCTGGAGGGGTATGTGTACAATTGGACATTGACCGACTTTACTGCCAGTTGGAGTTCTGCTGGTCGCCTTTTGCTTATTGTTTTTTAGTCACCACAATTTGAAAATTGGCCATACCAATTCCTTTCTGAGGGGAAAATCTACTTTCCTCCAGATCCAGTGAGTTCTGCCCTGTAATTCAGCAGATTGGCTGATACCTTCAAACAGGAATTAAGTGACCAGGAGCTCCTAAACCTTCATTATGAGGTAATTGCTCTGCAACAAAAACTCGGCATCTCCTACAAAAATGCCTCCCATCACTTGTATATTGCCAAACTTAAGAAGCACAAGGTTGCCAATACAACATACAAAGCCTTCAAGAATCTTGATAAACATATTGAAAATTCTCTCAAAGACCTTAATGCATGCTTTGGAAAGGCTGAGGGAAATATGGATGCAGATGGAAAGGACTCTGCTAATGCCAATGCCGATGCCGATGCTGAGTAATCTTCTGGTGAATATTACATATAATTTGAAATATAGTTAATATATGATATATACTGCCATTCACAAAGCTTTAGCCATCAGCTACAAACAGCATTCTGCCATTTCATAGCCGCTAGTATTTCGGCACCAGTACTGGCATGGCATGGGCACTGGCATGGCATCAGCATAACTGCTGATTTTATTTATATACTGGTACTGGTGCTCGAACTGTTTGACAATGCTTGTGATTCAATAAATTCATTGAATCATACTATATGGTACAGTGTATATACCTAATATAGATACTATATTATTCACCAGTTCAGCAAATTCGCTGAACCTATATCACATGGTACACTGGGAATGTTTGCTGAATCATGTTACATAATATACTGTAACATAGGTATGTGTATTTCTCCCCTCAATGCCTGGATCTTTTTCTTCATACTATATTTATCCTTTTAATTCTTGAAGCAACAGGTAACAATCATAGGTGCTACACATATGTTTGTATCCTTAGGCTATAGTATTGTATTCATTAACAGCCCTGCCTTAGCTTCTATACTTGGCATATCTGCACATGTGAGTAGAGTGAGCTCCTTTACATGCATTATCTTATGAAAAGCAGTTGTTAAAGGAAAAACAAAGGCACTTTTTCTTGTTGTAGTTGTAACCCTTTCCAAAATTCTAAAGTAGATGCCATTCAAATACCAACTACCAATCATACTTGCAAGACTTCTTTGATTTTGATGGTATATGGTAAGATTCTATATGGATATCTATGCTTTCAGCAATGACTTGTTTTATTTCAGGCTTTGGCTATGGTATGTCATGCCATCACCTTTGTTTTGTCAAAATAATTAGAACTGATGTGTCTCATAGCAGTATCTGCTGCTGAAGTGTGCATCATGGTATGCATAAACTGATGCAGATCTATCCTAATCATACCTCCATGACCAGGATTGTCCTTGCATTTGACCAACATACAATGGTTAGTGGGACTGAAGCCTCATTGAAACATGTTTTGCTAACTACAAGCACCAGTGGTTGGCAATTGTAGCATTGGTATCCAGTTATATGACAGATGTCATTCTAACAACTGCAATGATGCTCTGTTTGTGTAAAGCAAAAACTGGGTACAAAGTGTACATGGGCTGCTGCAAATTCCAGCCATCTGTTGATATAAGTCACAGGATGGATTCGAGGATCAAGATCCTTATGGCATATACCATAAATACCAGCTTACTGACAAGGTAAATGTTATCTGTTTTATGCCAGTGACAGCCAATTGACCACTGTTACAATACCAGCATAGTTGTCTTATGCTCCCTCATCATTGTGATACAATGCACCATATTCACAAATTTGCTATATGTTGCACTTTTGCTATTTCTAGGAAAACATGAGTGATTTTCATGCCAGTTTTGCAAGAATATGCTTCTCATTGGTTTGATCAGTATACCCAAATTGTTTTCTAGCTGTGTGAGTATGCTTGTTCACCAACCACCCCAGCATCATTGATGTGGGTTTCCTTAGATTCAATTCCAGGCCGCCATCAGACATGCATAAACCATGGTCGACGACCATCCCAGGAGCACTCAGCATTGGATACAGGGTTGTGAAAAATCATACTGCCATTCAATTACGCAATCTAGGCATGAGATATGACAGTGAACCCACCACAGGTTCATCGAAGGTCACTGTCAACCAAGTCTACTAACCAAGCCTGGGTCATAGTTTATATATTTGGGAACTTATCAAGTATGGCAACAAATGCAGCATTACTCGCTCTATATATCTAACCTAGTATTTAAATATTGCTTAATCATGAATGGTGCAGGATCTACAAGTTCTACTCTAACGTGGTCAGACATAGGCTCATGCACCTCTAGTGAAAGGGGGGCATCACTCTCTCTCAACAACCTACAACCCTGATATAGTGGGATATCCCACTTGCAGGTGATTCATCATGCTCGATAGCCCAAGCTGATAAAGAAACGAAGCACGTAAATAACCACAACTAGAATACATCCACCCACCCACAAGCATCATTCAGTGTTATAATTGCTGCAGAGCAGTGGCACATATATTTTCCCACCAATCTGCCTACTTGTTGAACAAATTAAGGGGGGGGTGTATTGTGATCCTGTTTGGGGGAGGGTAGGCATCTTCATAGATGGGTGCATCCAAGGCAGAGTCATGCACGGCCCTACTCAAGAAAGCTGTTCATGCCAATCTGTCCATACCTCCAACAAATCAAGGGGAGCATTGTTCCTGTCATCCTGTTTTGCAATCTGTAAACACGCAAATAAAGAAGGAAAGCAATTGCATACCTGAAGCCAAGTGAGAACACCATCTACCTTGGCCATGAGATCCATCCTATTGCCCTTGTGCCACTGTTCCATACATGTCCACACTATCTCCTCCACAAGTTGGCCAAATAATCGCAGGCTTGGGGGGGCACAAGCTAGATGCTTGACCCATGACTTGATGGAGAACTGCTGTAATGGGCTGAGGCTCTCAAGGGAGATGGAGCCATCCCAACCAGAGAGGCATACAAGACCGATTGTCACCATGTTTTCATGATATAAACTCATAGGGGTATAAAGATTGCCAGAACATTAAGGGTTAGTGATGAATTCTTGATAGATGCTACCAAATGGCATCATACATGGCATGGTGTTTGCATCCATGTCACTGGGAAGGCAGAAAAGCATAGCTGTTGAAGGGTATCCCTGGTTTGGGATGGCAGTCTCAGCAAACTGAACAAAGGTCCTGCAAAGGCCATCGAGTGGGGTTATGTATGCTTGTTGAGTGTCTTCCTGTGATATTTCTGCATGGGATGGGCATGGGGAAGCCAGGCAGCTGTGGTTGGAGTACTACTGTTGAGAATGAGTGGTGGTAAGCAGGTGACAAATTGATCTCGGCTGACTTGGGTTTCCAGCCTACCAAGTATTTCCATAAACCTGTCATCCCACTGCAACATGCCATCCCTTGTGGCTTGGGCTTCAATATGTTCTTTGAGAATGGCGACACTGGTTTCTAGCAAAGTTATGTGGAAGGGAGAATGGCTGGGACTGTCAAGGTAATAAATGGGAAGGTGACCATTGAGCACAGCAGGAAGGAGTCACTGAACCAGAACCACAAGGTGCACATCAAAATTGCAATGGTATGGATTGGAGACAGGCTTGGCGCAGAGAAATTGGACAAGCAAAGAGTAGATACTAAAGTAGGAGAGGGGAGTGTCCATATGAAAGTATGGAAGACATGCAAAAACCAAGGACTTATCGATGCCTAACAAATGAAGAGCTTCAAGTGACATATTAGTTCTACTGGCAGCAATTAACCCTGGGTGGCTGAGAAGGACATTTAGATTTGAAGACACATTGGATAATTCCATCTCATAAACTTGGTATAACTTGGATTCAATAACAGCTGCATGGGGTGTATCCCACAAAAGATAGACAATGTCATGGAGAATGTGATGAGTTATGAGTGGACAGTGTCCAACTGGTTAGACTGGTCAGATTGCTTCTGCCAGGGCTTCAGCATCCCTATCTGAGATGGGTTGCAAGTGCCATATAACATAGGAGAAAGTGTCAAACTTGTTCCAAGGTGGAAAGTGGGCATGTGTGACAAGTTATCGGCATCTCGGATTGAAGCGGTTCTCATCCACATCTTGTACTGGCCCAGGATCATCGAGAGTTCCTCTACAAAAAATATCAGCATGGGCCAATACCCAAATTAAGATGTATCTCAACACATTGCATGCTAACTGTGTCTGCAATCAGAGGGATGATTGCCTGAATCGCAGATGGAATATATCCTCATCCACATAAAAGTCACCAGAACATTCCTTATCAACAAGGAAGTCGCAGAACAATTTGTGATGGAAAGCGATCACATTATCATGCTTTTCTTCATCGATTTCCAACAACAAATGCAGTATCCCCAATGTAAACATCACTGTCCCCCTATCGTAATCCAGCAGATCATCAAGAATGATGGAACAAGGTTCAGGCAAAACAACGAGAAAGCCCAGAATGTCGCAAAGGATTGTACGAGAAGCACATATGGACAGGATCTGCATGTACAGTTGATTGAGATCTGAGAGCCTATGTGCATTCGTATAAGATGGGGCTGGATTCAGAATTAGCTTCAAGCACTTAACCAGATGTAATCCGGCCCTTGGATCACCTACAAACTTCAACAGTATGGCTGCATAGATGAAGAATCCTGAGGAATTGGTGCACATCTGGTCATACTGCTGAGCACTTGGCCATGAATCCAAGATGTGCTGCATTGCCCCCCGGTTTTGCTCCCAATTTTAGCAAACCCACAATGGAGGAATATTTCAATGTCATCCATCGATCCCTCCAAATTGATGATGTGAATCAATGATTGATACTCTGAATTCTTGCCCAATATTCTGTTGATGTGTAGTTCTGCCCAACTCAACAGGAGGAAGCAAAGCATGAGGTCCCTGTTTCCCATAAGAGAATGACAGATTTGTTCCAGGACCTTCTCCTGCTCCTCAATACTCTTGCATTCATCAATCCCATTGATGATGACCAGGTGTGCACGACACCACCATCTATCGTCCACATTCGGTGATTGATAGAGGTATTGAACAGCTCGCTCAAGTAGTGTCGGGGGACTTTTCCGGGATGGTTCAATGATCATCTTGGTAAACTGTACTTGGGATGTTTTGTTGGGAAGATTGGGCTCTGACGCAAGGATGGATATGAGGCACTGTTTGAATTATGCATGCTGTTGAGTGAGCTGGTACGCAATGGTAGGAATGAGATTTGCACCAAATCGCAGCCCTGAGCGCCCCGGAAGAAGAAGAATGTTGCCCCAACTGGCCCGTCTCCACAGGCAATGCTTTGCATGATTGCAGTTTTCCCTGCTCCAGCAGGGGCATGAACCCATAATATCTTCTCCTCCGACTTTGTATCCATAACCCACTCATTAATCTGGTTCAGCACTGCAACTCTCATGTCGGGGCTGCATGGTGCCAGATTGCGTGAGCCATCATTGTGGACTGCATTGAATGACACAACATTGGAGAATGTTTAAACCTATTTTATTGGGAACATCAGCTCATATACTGAGTGGTGATCAAGTGTTCATTACCATTGGGGTGTTCAGATGAAGCAATGTGATAATTGTTGATTATATTGCATCTGGCATTGTTGAATATCAAATCATTGGCTACAAAGTTGTTGGTGTTCTTAAGCATCAACACCTTTGAGTACTGAGGATGGTTTGGCGTGAAGAGGTGTGGCTGTTGTCATTGTGCTTGAGAGTCCTTGCCATAAGGCTTCTGTGTGACCTAAGTGGCTCTTGCAAATAAGATGGCCCTTGAGTGTCACCATGAGAGGGTGGCCCTCCCAAGAGAGGGACTAGGATATCTACATGATGATGAAAAGCATCCATATTGGATTATACCCACAGTTGCAGAAGCCATGGCTATGCATATAAAACTTAAGGAAATCTTGCACCCATATCATAACTTTGGACAAGGGTACAAGGACCCTCATATCAACCTAGTTTATCACACCCCTTTGTTGTGAATTCTGCGCCTCCCTCTCCTGCTGTCCCATTGTCATTACTTTCCCCACACAATTTTTTTTCTTTACAAACGCGCATACTGTGACTACCACTTCCACCTCTTCAAACAGATGTCATGCAGTACCCAGATCCGTTTGCTCGCAGGGAACCTCAGCAGCAGCAAAAAGGTGAACCATGATTGCAGACATTGGCTTTACCATCAACACCAGCATGGGCCCAAGTCCATGCCATATATAGAGCTATAAATTGCTCATGCACAGGAGTGTGCCAAGGCATAGGGATTCCATTCTGGGCGACTGCATGATACATAACAGCAGTCCCATGTAGCCCCCTAGCGGATGGTCTCATTACTTACATGGTTTTTTTCATGAACATAGCCACTTTCCTGCAGTATCTTATAGCAAATCTCCTGGAGGGAAGCACACCACTATACATGCATTCAGTGCGAATCACCTTAAGATCTTGCAGATCCCACCACTTCAATCAAACAGATATCAAATTCGCAGACATCCACATTAACTCCAAAAGTAGTTTCCCCACCAATCTGCCCACATTTTGAACAAACCAGGTGGGGCGGCATCATGATCCTATTTAAAATGGTATAGGCAACTAACAGCTGGGCAAATAGAGAAACCCATACCTCGAGCCACATTATGACCTAAAGCTATACCCATAAGAGCTTCCTTGCTGTGATAACACCATTCCTCCATATTTTCCCAGACTGTGTCCCTCCTGAGCAGGTCATAAAACTGGATGCTCAGACTGGCAAATTTCAAATGCTCAACCCATGAGTTGATGGAGTACCAGAACAATGGGCTGAGATCTTTGTGAGGGCTGAAGCTGTCCCAATCAGATGCGAATTGTAAGTAGATGACCGCCATGGCCTGATGATAGATCTGGAAAGGGATGTGGAAAGGGCCAGCACAGTCAGGATCAGTGATGAATTCCTGGAAGGTACACCCGAATGGCATTTTCCATGGCATACCATATGCATAAGCTGCTCCAGATAGGCATAAAAACCAGGCAGTGGATGGTCAGCCCTGCTGGGGAAGTGCAACCTCTGCATACTGGATAAAACTCCTGCAGAGGTCATCAAGGAGAGGTTTGCATGCTTGTCGGACCTCTTCCACTGACATTTGTGTGTGGAACGGACATGGTATGACATGCTAACACTGGTCAAAATGCTAAATTTGATGATTAGCTGGGAGTTCATAATTAATAATGAAACATTGAGGCTAACTTGGTCATCTAGTCTATCTAGCAACTGCGCAAGCCTGTTGTCCCAGTGGAAGATGCCATCCTTAGCATGAGAGCTGATATGGGTCTTCAGAATGTTGATACTCATTTCCAGAGCAGAGATGTGAAAGAACGAGTGGTTGACAATGGAAATGGAAGGATTGAGATGGCAATCTAGCATAGCAGGAAGCCATTTTTGAGCTAAACCTTGCCGATGCACATCGAAATCATGATGGTGAGGATCAGAGGAAGGCTGGGTGCCGATAAAATCAACAAGCTCAGGCAGAATTACGTAGTGCCTAGCCAGGTTATCCCCAGGCCAAAGAATGTAAAGACACACAAGAACCAAGGGTTCGTCTATGCCCAACAACTGCAGTGCCTCAATTGACATTTGCTCTCCATCCGTGGCAAGTATCCCACAGTGGCTGAGAAGGACACTTAGATTTGATGACAAGTCAGACAACTCCAATGCATAGATTTCATACAATTTGGAGCAAATGATGCCGACATATGGTGTTGTGGACACAAGGTATATGATGTTGTTAATAATGCAATGGGTGATTGGCGGACAGCTTCTGGTTGGCTGGATGGCACGGATGTCCTCCGCTAATATTTTGGCATCCTTGTCTGAGATCGGTTGCAACTGGCCAGTGACATAGGCAAAGGTGACCATATCGAACACCATTATAACTGGATGGTTGGCCTGTGTCACAGAAGATCGACGGTTGAAGTGGTTTTTCTCCAGAATACCAATTGGCTTTTGATCCTCAAGTGTCCCTCTTCAGAATAGGCCAGAAATGAATTGGCTAGTAGCAACAAAACTTACCTCAATGCTTCTTCTGCCCACCCTGCTATCAAGCATAGAGACAATTTCTTCACTCACAGATAGAAGGCATCTTCATCCACATAAAAATCACCAGAATGCTCCTTGTCAACAAGAAATTTGCGAAATGATTTGTGATGGAAGGTGATTTCTGCGTCATCTTTATCTTCATCGATTTTCAACAACGAATGCATGGTTCTCAATGTAAATAATACCGTCCCTTGATCATAACCCAACAGATTGTCCAGTAGAGTGGCCCAAGGTTCTTCCCATGCGATGAGAAATCCAAGGATGTTATGAAGAGTCACTGGATTTGCAGATGTTGACAGAATCTGCAAATAGAGCCGATTGAGGTCTGAGAACACATTCGGACCACCTGCAGATCCATTCAAAACAATCTCCAAATATTTAACAGGGTGCAACCCAATCCTTGGATTACCCACAAACTTCAGCATGGTTGCTGTGTAGATAAAGAAGCCGGATGAGTTTATATGCAACATTTCGATTATCTTGGGGCTCAGCCATGGCTTGTGTACATGCTGCATGGCACCCCAGTTCTCTTTATAGATTTCATCGAATCCATGGTGTAGGTACGTTTCAATATCTGTCATCGAGCCTTCCAAGTGGATGATCTTGACTATCGACCCAAATTTTCTGTGCAGAATCCAATCGATGTCTGGCTCCGGGCAGCTCAGCATGAGGAAGCACAGTGTCACATTGCTGCCATATGTGCAGAGGGCATGCCCAAGTTGGTCTAGGAACATTTCCCACTCCTTGATATCCTCACACTCATTGATGCCATCGATCACCATGACGTGGGTGCGGCACCAATCTGATGTTCGATTGGGAGGCTGGCTGGGGCCTCTGGCAGAAAGATCGAAAGCCTCCTGCTGGGATGGTTTGATGATCAGCTTATTCAGCTGTACCTGCGATGTTTTGGTGGGGAGATGGGGCTCTAATTCAAGTACTGAAACAAGGTGCTGTTTGAATTCCGCATTCTGATGGGCAAGCTGGTACACAATGGTGGGATACAGGGATTTTGTCGAATCACAGCCTGGGATGCTTCAGAAGAAGAAGAATGAAGCTCCGATGGGACCATCGCTGTCTCTGCCAGTGGCAATGCTCTGTGTGATTGCGGATTTGCCTGCTCCAGCAGGTGCATGGAGCCATAGGATCTTCCTCTCCGGCCTTGCACCCATGATCCAGGCATCGATCTCCTTTAACACCGCAACCCTCATGTCAGGACTGCACAGTGCTAAATTGTGCATCCCATCATCATGATATGCATTGAATGCAACATATGGTTCAAGGATATCCAAACCTGCAGTAGTGAGAGTTAGGGTAAGTGGCAATGGACCTTACTTACCCTTCGGGCAGTCAGACAAGCCGACATTGTAATTAATATTGTGCCCCACGTCATTGAAAACAGGGTTGTTTTCTACAAAATGATGGGTGCTGTGAAACATTAGAGTAGCCGTTTGGGATATAGACTGGGACAAAATGAATGGAGAGTCGTCGTACTGCATGGCTCTCCCAACAAAGCTGCTGGGTTTCTAGAGCACCAAGTCTGCGATGAAATAATTGCAGTGACCCACGCTTGTCACCCACCAGTAGATATCACTTGAATTTGTTGAACGAGCTTAGCAAAACATTGTATACATTGAGGGAATCAGTGTTGAACATTGAACGTTGAGGGCTTGGATTAATTGCTTCCTCAAAGACATGGAGTGTTTCCACAAGCACTGAAGACTTACGACCCTGACACATCACACTTTCGAGCATCATGTAAATGGTAGCTCTTAGGCCTGGCGAGCCTCTAGTTGGTATGTAGGCACGAGACTGGTGCTGTTGGGGAGTGTGAATCTGGCAAGTGGGTCACAAGGCTGACATTGCAAAAGAACGGCCTGCTGATTTAGGTAGCAATGAGAAAATGGGTGGAGGAGCACTATGATGGTACTAGTAAGTCACATGGCTCTTGTCCTAAGAATTCACAGCATTGAATGCGCAATGCAAAAACTGACATCGGCAGTATCAACAACCCTCAAAACCTTCCGGACCTCACCACATGACCATCCTCAGTTGATGTCAGTTGTCCATGGCCTCTTCCATGATGGTGATATTTGGCCCACAGGGTACTCACTCTATTACTATGGCATCACCCCCCTCTTTCCCCTGTGTCCTTTCACCACAAAGCTTGCATACCACAGACTGCTCCATCAGTTGGTGAATGACTGTCACACTGCTGCGATCTACCTTGCAAGTCGGATATGGGGCATAGTTAGGAGAACATTTTCGTCTTACTCTCAAAATCACACTCCAAGAATCCTCCAACTCCCTTCCCATCTTTCGTTCTTAAATTCATCATCCCCGCAACTTCAAATCCTCCTTGACTAAAACTTTTCCTCACTGTTATAAGCAAGCTGGCGAGGTAGCATTAGTTACCTGAATTACTTATGTAATGTAGTCAGCAAATTTATCTTTATCTTTATCTATTCTATTCTATGAGGTAGCACCAAGCCAGGATGCTGGCTCAGGGGATGACATGGGGTAGTACTCATATTCCCCTGATATCTTCCATCTATGCATATATATTTTGACAAAATGAGACTCTGGTTATATGTTTTCCTGCCTTCCTAGAGCTTCAAAAATTGGTGCCCCATTGACATTAACTGGAGAAAGGCTTGGTTGTGACTCCAGGTGATTGAAACTTGAATATAAGACCTCGGGGCTAGTGCATCCTCGCACCGGAATTTTTGTTTCTTGGCTTGATACTGTTGTCATTATCACCCGGGATACTTTGAGGAAGCTGTTGCGAAACAAGTACAACAGCCTTTTCTAAATCCCTGCATACATGACTCAGATGTGCTGGCGCCCCTGCCTCGGAATTGAAAGGAAGCAGATCTGAAGCAGGGCAATGACCCAAGAAGCCTGTTTCTTACTAATAGCCCCAAGGTCACAAGGTGCACATATCCGGGCCATCATTAGTCCGAGGGGGTGTACCTATATATACCCTGCCCTCAGAAAACTGCTTCTCCCACCAACCCACAATGACAACCACAACCCCCACCAGCAGCAACATGCCCAAACAACCCCTCCACCCCTCCCTCCAACCCACAATGACAATCACAACCCCCACCAGCAGCAACATGCCCAAACAACCCCTCCACCCCTCCCTCCTCCCCCTCCTCGACCCCGAATACACCGCATTCCACAACACACACATCGCGCACCTCACACCGCCGCACACACTCCCATGGGACCCGGCGCTGCGCGAGCTCCCTGCTGTGCCGGGGGGGTCGGCGCCGCTGCACGTGGGGGCGACGCGGGAGTATGCGTTGGGGAAGACACGGTTCGTGGCGTTTACCCCCGAGGGGGGTGTGCCGGAGGATGGGTGGCCGGTGTTTATCTTTTTTCACGGGGGTGCGTGGCGGCTCGGGGAATTCTTTTGAGGTTTGGGTTGCTCAAGTGCGCGTAGGTGGGTGGACGTTTGGGAATATCAACAGCGAGACGTCGTTTGCGACGAATATGTGCGTGCGTGCGTGTGTTTTGATTGGCCTTTTTTGGGGGTTGTGGGATTCATGCGTTTGAGGTAGACGCGAATTGTGTCGTCGTGTCGGTCGATTACCGTCTCGCGCCGGAAAATCCGTATCCAGCTGCGGTACACGACGCCGTAGAGGCGCTCGACTGGGTCGTAAAACACGGTAAAGCGGAGCTCAACGTCAACACACACAAAATCGCCGTCGGCGGGTCGTCCAGGTGCGTATATCCACACCACGCCTAACACGCTAACACAACCAACGCGCACCAGCGGGGGCAACCTCGCAGCCGTCCTCGCGCTCAAAGCCGCCGAAGCGACGCCCCCAATCCCCCTCAGATTCCAGCTCCTCATCGTGCCCGTAACCGACAACACCGCCACCGCATCCGCCGGTGGACTATGGTCCGCGAACGCACACGCGCCGTGGCTCACCCCCGCGCGCATGCTGTGGTTCCGGAAGAACTACCTCCCGGATTCAGCGGACTGGGTGCGGTGGGATGCGTCGCCGGTGTTTGCGCCGCGAGCGCTTGTGGGGCGCGTGCCGAGGGCGTGGGTGGCGGTGGCGGAGCTGGATATTTTGCGGGAGGAGGGGGTGCGGTATGCGGAGGAGATGCGTGCGGCGGGGGTGGATGTGCGGGTGGAGGTGTATAAAGGGGCGCCGCATCCGATTATGGCGATGGATGGGTGGGTTGTGTTACTGGATCTTTACATTTTACTGATGAGGTGTGTAGTGTGTTGTCTGTTGGGAAGAAGCTGGTGGCCGATGCGGGTGATGTGCTGCGAGAGGCGTTTTTATGACGTATGATGTTTGTTGTTGTGTACACACCCCTCCCCGCAGTTGTTCTGCGGATTGTATTAAGGCGTCGTTTAAACTTTCTCTCTTCCCTCCTATCACAATGTCAAGTCAGGGCTACTACGGCAGCCACCCCGTCGAGAAACCAGGTCCAATGTATCAGAGCGGGAGCGGCCACCACGGGCGTACGTCGCTGGGATCCAACCATCAGAAGTAGTGCTCACCGAACATCCAGAGTATCCACAACAACAACAACAATACGCCCCGCAATACGCCCAGCCCCAGATGCAGCCCCAGATGCAGCCCCAGGTCGTCTACGTAACCCAGCCGCGCCAGAACGATAGTAGCTGCTGCCCATGCTGTGCTTGGTGCGTCTTCCCTTTCTTCTGCAAAATGCGATGGGTGTTGATGCAACGTGCGACGTTGTGTAGTCTCGCTGGAATGTGTGCGGCCATGTGTTTTTGCTGTCCTTGCTTCATCTGCTGCTGAAAAAACAATTTATTTTCGGCGCCTTGTAATCTGTTGTAGTATGGACGATATCTCGTCGAGGGGTGTTTGTAGACTTGCATTGTATATCGATTATCTATTGTTTACACTTTCCAAAAGCGGCAGGGTTGAAGGAAAAAAACAAACCTCGTGGCTGCTTGTCCGCTCTCACCACGCGGTTTCCATTCAACATCTCTGATTCACTCCTCGTATCGAGTTTTTTTTTTCTCTCCCCTCATCATCATCTGCATCGCCCCTGGCCACTGCTCAACGGCCCCCACATAGATGGCATCCAAAAACTATGGCGCTGGTGCTACCAATATGAAGCAAGTCGCTGCCAGCGGGCCTTATCACAACTTCTCTCTTACCTTTACAGATACATGACCGATTTCACGAAAAGCATGGCGACCGAGGTCCGGGTGCTCCTTGCAGAGGTGGGCAAGCTGAGAGATGAACGGCGGCAGCTCCAATAGTGAGTAGCTCATAAAACACAAAATGTGGCTTTTCCCTAATCTTGGGGGTGGTAACACCATGTTCCTTCATCGGCTACAAGCGAGATCGCGGAGCTTATGAGCGTAAAGTCGAAGCACGGCGCAGGGGGGGAGTATGCCCCGGAGTGGCGGCCGCAGGTGACTACCCCAATCCCAATCCACACATCCCACGCATGTACACCACTCACACCCTTCCCCCCTCTCTTGTAGATCGAAGCCCCGCTGCCGCTCGAAGACGCCCCCCCACCCCCTGCGATCGAGGACACACCCGCTGCCCGCCCCGGATGGCGCGTCGTGCACAAGCGCGCAGAGCGCAAGGCCAAGGCGCCTGCGAAGATCACGGGCTCGGCGGCGGCTGCGATGTCGCCGCCGCCGCCACCACCACCGCAGGCGCAGCATGATCATCGTCACCATCACCACCACCAGCAGCAGGCAAGACCGGATGTGCCTGCGTGGGCGCAGTGGAGACGTGAGTGTTCCCCTTTCCTTTTTCCTTTTTCATTTTTTTTGGGGTGGTTTGGTTGACCAAACACAATTTCCTTCCCCCCCCCCTCCCTCTTAGCGAATCCGCTGTTGGCCCCTACGCCGATTGCACCGTCTGCGTCGCCTGCTGCGCCGAGCTCGCCGCCCCCGCGGGCCGGTCTCTTTGGTGCGTTCGCCTTTTTTCCTTTATTTTTTTTTGGGTGGTTTCTTATTCAGGATTGTGTGTGTCTGTGCGGATAGGCCCTGCTACGCCCCCGCCGAAGGGGTGATAACACCCTCTTCTTATCTGTGGCCCTCACGACGCGAGACACGGGAGAGGAGAAAGGAGAGGAGAAAGGTGTTATACCTGTGGTATCTAACCAGACCTGGTGTTCGTGTTGTAATTGGCGCGACGAATGGGTGTGTGAGTGTGTGTATGCGCGAAATTGTGAAATTGGGGCGAGTGGAGAACGTTCTTGCCCGTTTCTTATGCTTTGAATTTTTTTTTTTCTGTACATTTGTATATCATACTTTTTTCTCGTGTCTGAACGATGTGTACATATCTCACGTTGTCGGATAAACCACGGGGCTGCCAGTGAGAGACCTGGGTTCTTCTCCCTCTGTCGCGATAGGGAGTTCTGAAGTTTGTGATAAAACTGTAAACTTGTCACCGAGTGTGCTACCCCCAGCCGAACAAAAGTCACGATGGACAAATAAAAAAGACGCGTGGGGGGGTTCTGTTTTTTTAACCAACTAAACACTATTACGTTGCGACCGACGAGGCGCTGTCCCAAAGCTGGGCATCATACCTCATACCTCAGGAACGAGTGCGTGTGCTTCCCCTCTGTTTCGCTGGGAAAGGGGGCTATTTCATTGTGATTCCGAGTCCTCAGCCTCCCAGTATTACTACTACTATCATACAGATGAATATATGCAGCAGGCTCTAGAAGGGTCTCGGGACGCCACTGGGTCGGCCCACACCGCCTCCAAGGCTGGAATACCTCGCAAACGTTTGTGATCTCATGAAGGGGAAGAAGGCCTGTCTGGGCACATTTTAGCTCATGATCCCAAGATCACGGTCGACAGGGTCTACATCTCACCTGAGCTATACAACTGTGCCATGCTGATCGGCCCCCTTCGCTCCCCCCCTCCACCATGTTCCGTGGTGCCTCCCAGGTTTCTCCGTGCGAGGGATTTTCTTTGGCATTTTTGATCAAAGTCGCAATTAGCACGACTAACCGTATCGCCCCTTGGCCCCCCGACGTGCGGAACTGTTGACATATTGGTGATGCGAGTGTGTCACGGTGTAATGTTTTTTTATTTTTATTTTTATTCGTTTCCTTCGTTTCCTTCGATGCTTGATGATGTCAAGGGCCCCTGAGGTCCCCAACACAACTCGGTACAACCCATCACGCACACCCTACCGAAGCCACCCTTGATCTCATTACACAATTAGACTCGCGCGCGCATCCCGTGGGGGTCTGGCACAACTGGGACAAGCCCCGTTTAAAACACACACTTCCACACACATCCACACATTCCCATCGACGACAACGTACATCGCCGGGAGAAGGCGATCTCTGCCTGTACAGGAAGCATCTCGACCCATCGGTTCTCGTGGGGGCTTTCGCGAGAGGCGCAGCGATGACAACAACAACAAACGGTGGCATGGCCATGGGGGGAGGGGGGGGGGGGGGGGGGGGCGGCCCAACCCCCCGCAAAAACCCAAAGAA
>JASFDG010000247.1:0-30814 GCA_036937095.1 Phaeolepiota aurea
GTTACTACTGGTACCCATGATCACCTTCGGTATAAACACATGTAGCCCAAGCGTCCCCGCGCCCTGTTTCAGTCCTCCTATTTATCAGCACTTTCTCATCTTTTCCCGGAGTGCCTTGCCAGTAGTTATCATGATTACGAGGGCAACCCGCCCAACGAGATAATTATCCCAATTGATAGGGGTAGCCTACAATATGATCAAGACCATGGTAGTGATATGCCGATGGCTCGGGAAAGATCAGCGTCGTTGGTGGACTTATTGGGCAATTTATAATTAGTCACAGGACAACAAATGTCACACGCTCGTTTGGTGAACCACATGTGCATGTGCAAAACAATCTCCAGTCAGGCTATCTCAGCGCCCACTGTCGTCTTACTTTGCAAGCGCAGTCACACGGAGACGCTCGAAACCGGTCATCAGACAGGCCATCATACGCCCCCACCTTCTCCATTTACAGTGGCGTTTTTGATCCAGCAGTGCGGATCCCCTTCCCCTGTTTTTGTAGGGCGGAGTGCTTGCGGGCGGTACTCTGACCCAGCTCTTTCGCGTAGCTTGTGGTAGCCCCCTTCAATTGGCGGTTACGCCGCAATCACGCCTACTACTCGCACTGGGGCGTAGAGAAATCGAGGTCCAATCCGCAGAATCGGACAACGCCAAAAAAGAAAAACAAACAAAAGAACAAAAAACAAACAAACACCAGCATATCCGCCAATCTGCGGCAACCCAAAAGCGAAAGAGACTCTTTATGAAGGATCGGCAGGGGAAACAGACACCATTTTTGGGGGGTACCGCTGGCGAAATATGGACTCTCCTGAGATTGCAAGGGACTCCATCTCCCAATACGACCTAACATAAACATGGGGCCCGCACGCGCTTTGATGACTATATAACTGGATGGGGGCTGTTTAGTCTGTTTCGTTACCATCGCTATACCCCACACCCCACACGACGATGTCTCAATCAGACGCGGAATTCCTCTCGTTCTTGCAGACCATTCGGTTGATGAACTATTTTGCCTGTGAGCGCTTGCTTCCGTCCCGTCCCTGCTCAATTCAGAGTTGCTGATCGAAGGCGTCCCTCTCCTAGTGATATCAACCACTGTTGTATTGTATGTTTCTTCCTGATTCGGTGTCCCTCGTTGGCTAATGGATGATTTCATGAAAGGTATGATCATTCATTGACACTCGCGGACGAGGTCAGATATATATGGAGGAAGAAAATGAAGTTGGTCGATTTCTTATTTGTATGAGTTTCACCCCAATTATTCCTCTTGAGATCCGTCGTCTGACGGTGCCTTTACAGATTCTGGTGAGAGCGTTTTTGATTTGATGTGTTGTGCTTCGCCGAACCCACTGGAATGCAGGCTCGTTATCCAACAATTATGGCGATGATGTAGTGTAATTTGCTTCGATTCATAGAGCGACGTGCTGACCAGGTTCATGTTATAGAATCAGTGTATATTGTACGTTGGCGCTCTTCTCCATGATGCGCTTCTTACGCGGCTCTTCTCGTAGATATGTTTCCCGTTTGGGATCCGGCAGTCGTGAGTACTCCCATCAACTAAATGTCCCTGCCTTCAATGAATGTACCCCATCTAGGTGTATGCTTATCCAATTCATTTCTCCTGTGCATCCCTCACCTTTCAATGTATTTAGCGACGCTCAGTGCTTCGACTTTCTCCATGTAGGCGTCGTTTGTTCACCATCCCCGTGCTCACCTTCATCTCATGTCATCTCTTAGGCCCAAGGCGTTGTATGTTCACTCGCCATTACGTGCTCCGACCTCATTCTTTCGATCAGGTGGGTACTGTGTACTAGCATAGTACCGTACTAAACCCCTATTCGCCAGGATATGGATGTTGTACAACAAAAATAAGCTGATTCTCGCCCTCCTGGTATTTATGAGTATAGGTATGTGGTGACCGCTGTCTTCCTATAACCTCAGCCAACTCGACTCACGATTTATAGGCCAAAACGTCTACGTGTAAGAACCTAGTCGGATTACCCTCTTTCCTTGACTCATCGAGAATTCAGCCTTGTAGCAATGAACCTTTTCTACTCGCACGTGTCTGGTAAGTTAGACAGCTGTCATAATGTATGAACGCGATTGAACCGGGGAGGGTGTAGGTTTTCTTACTGTTGGGTACGGTCTATGTACACAGTCACTCTTTCAACAGACTGACGTGACATCAGGGACATCGTGCATGGCTGCCAAGGGCTACCACCACGTGAAACAAGGTCGGATCAGCTAAAGGGCATGTCCCTTCCTATGGAAGTGAGGATGTATGTTTTGCCCAATATGATCACGGTAAGTAGCCTTCTATGTCGTCCATTGTATATATTGCTTGATTGATGTCTATTCCTTACTTTCATAGGCAGCAACTATGTTTGGATTCTGCACATACCGCTGCCTCCAATCGATACACATGGGTGGGTGGCGAAATATGCCTATCACGAGGCAGTTCCTGAGGGACGGGTTCTTCTGGTTTATGTTTGTATTCGGTGCGTTTGGACCACATTTCTACTTTTGGAAGATCGCTGACTCGGGATTTCATGTTTTCTTCCCAGCCTTCCTGCTTGGGCAGTTCATCATGTTCCAGGTAAGACAGGAATACGGTGGTCTGTTGAGTCTGTGAGTGTTTCAATCCGCCCATTATACAAAAGAAAAACTCTGTTCACACGCTCGTATCTCATAGCCCTTACGCTGCGTACGTTTATCGTTGTTTCATTTTGTTTATCCTCCACCTCACAGCGTATGCACAGTGTATACTGTACGGTTGCCACGAGAGTGACGATCAACATGAAGGTCCTCGTCAGCTTGCCGGATGACCAGCTAGCATCGACACACGCGCCGATGGCATACCATCAACCCCATATAGAGCTCACGTCGTTCGCACGCAGCACTCCGGAATACGCAGCTGACAATGCGAAAGTTTGACTGTAAATATGTAAGTAGTAGTGTGGATTAGTGTTGTATGTAACCACGCTTGGCATAGCATTGTGATACCATTCTGGGAGAGGGGGGGGGCGCATTTTGGTAGGGGGGTTTTGAGTAATGAGGAAAAAAAAGATGTTGAGTGCTACGTGTTTGTTAAATTTTTTTAGCACACGTTCAGTTGTGATCATTTTACACAGAGCCGTTCATTAAGAACAATGTAGAACATCCTCGTTGCAGCAAGGTAAGTGGTTTAAGCGGATACTTGGAACGGCTGGGCGCGGAAGGATCATGTGGGGCGGGGAGGAGGTGATATTGGCAGGTGATCTTCAATCAAATCTGTGATTGGCGCGAAGGGAATCCATCATGCGCCATGCTGCAGCAACAAGCCCGAGTCGGCGTCGGCGCATGTTTACCATGATACGGGTATGCTTATGGGATTATAGCCCTGGAGTGCACATGCTTTTGCTCTCCCGCCACGGTGCATGCTCCATACTCTGGAAAGTACCGCGTGGGGATCTGTGAGTTCACGGCCACTGATGTGTTGTGGCGCGATCATGGCCTGAGGGATTCCTTTTGCGTTACCAGGGCAAGGCCTCCTCACGGTTAAGTCGGACGAGTGACGATTATGGAACAGCGCGCGGGTTCCAAACTTAAGCGCTTCAGCGCCTGTAGCGTCGCCTTGGGTCTGCACATGCTCCGATTGGCTTTCCCCGGTGCAAATGGAGAACATCTCGCTGATTTCGCAGTGCAGAATTACGACGCGGTAATATCCTAGAGCCCAGAGGACGCTGCCTTACTGAGTTACTGGGAGAGTCTAGATATTGAGTTGTTTATTGGCAGGGCGGTTATCACTGGGGTTTTTTTTGTGGCTTCGCCCCCCTCTTTCTGCGCAGGAGATATGAGGGTGGCTTACCTTCTCCCCCCAAGATTTCTGTCTCGACTCTGCTCAGGTTCGTAGCCGACCTGGTGACGATAATTAGGCTGCGTTTCAGATTCGAGTGGCGCCATCGACTAGGCACTTTCGATACATCTACATCGAACAACGTGGTTACGAAAAAATGCATATGGGCGGGCGCGGACATGCTTAGTATTTGGCAAGCGCTTCATTCTGGTTCCTGAGTCCTGAGTACTGATTTGTGAGGACTAGGTAGTCAGATGTCACACGCCTGGTGCCACTTGACAGTAATCACAGTTACTACAAGCGTTTACAAGTAAGTATCCCACCCACTGTCAACTCGCTCCTGCCACTACTACTGCCGTCCCAGCAACCACGCAGTCCTGGCGATTATCGTTGTGATTGAACCAAATGCGCCCATGAAGTCCTCCAGCGAGTGCGCTCACCTGAATAGGACATCTACAAACTTTAACCTCGCATCATCCATTTATACCGTTTAGTCTTGGTGATGGCTCAGGTACGCAGGCTGCTTTTTATTCATTGGCTGGAGGATCAGTCCATCCCAACTCAGACCTGGATTTTATTGTTTCGAATAGTGTGCAGTGCTTCAGGTCGACATGCTGATATCCTCTATCGCCAGCCATTCGCAGCTGGATCATGAAAACGCCCACCCCCACTCGCTCTAACACATCACTGACAAAAATCCAATGCGACATCAACATACGGCGACCCAAGCAAGAGCCGGTACGGAAGATCAGCGGGGGAAATACACCTTTTTAGGCAACGCTGCCGAAGCACGGGAACTCTAAGTGTTGTCAGGTTCCATCGCGCAACGCCGCCCGACCACCGCTCATGCTCGATGTGCATATAAGAGTAGGAGAATCCATGTCTGTGTCACTCCCCCACACAATGTCTGAGCTCGAGTCGTTCTTGTACACTGTGCGGCTGGAGAACTACTTTGTCCGTGAGTGCTGCTTTTCCCTTCCTTTCTCAATCTCAGTTTTGCTGATCCACGTCGGCCATTTTCCCCCAGTGATATCGACGGTTGCTGTACTGTGTGTTCCTCCTTGCTTTCCTCTTCTTCACTGCTGATGAACAAGTCTCTGAAAGTTATGATCATGCATTAACTTTCTCGGATGAGGCCAAGTATATTTGGAGGAAGAAAATGAAGTTGGTTGATTTTTTATTTGTACGATTCTCCGCTCAGTTGTTGCCGTTTGCCTATTTCTGACAATGTCTATGCAGCTTATGGTGAGAACCCTTTGCATCATCCTATTCTTCGTCCAACCCGCTGGGTGTAGTCTCGTTACCCTACCATTGCGGCGATGTTGTATGTGTCTTTGCTTCTGCCCGAGGTCGACAGGCATGCTGACCAGGTTCACGATATAGCCTTAGTATATATTGTACGTTAGCATTCTTTTAGAGGAGATGGTTCTCATGTTGTCCTTCTCGTAGATATGTTTCCCGTCTGGGAGGATACAGATGTCAGTGCTTCTGTCTACCAAAGATCGCTTGATTCAGTTGACATTTTACATTTAGGTGTACGCACTGCCTTTTCATTGGATTCCTCACCTGGCAAGATACTTACTAACGACAGATGCTTTGGTTTTATCCGAGTAGGTATCCCTCTCCATGTTCCTTTTTTCTTCCGCTCAGATCACCCCACAGTCCCAAGGCATTTTATGTGGCATCGCGATTACGTGTGCTGACATCATCCTTGCAATCAGGTGGGTGCCGTAAATACTGGCTCAGCACAAATTTTGACACCTTTCTTTCCTAGGATATGGATGTTATACCACAAGAACAATCTCATCCTTGCTCTCCTTGTATTTATGAGTATAGGTGCGTGATGATTGCTGGCTTTTTATGATTCGATCCACTTAACTCGCGCGATTGGCAGGCCAAAACGTTTATGTGTGAGAATTTAATCGAATCCCCTCCCTTCTCCGATTCACCTTATTAATGCAGGATTGCGGCTCTGAACATCTTTTTCAACCGGCTCGATGGTAAGTCGACAGCTGTCGCCATGTGTGCACGCGGCTGAATCAGGGCGTGCTTCTTATGCAGGTTTCCTTTCTATCGGGTATGCTCTGATTTACCATATCCCACACCTATAAATTGACCCAACCACAGGAACGTCGTTCATGGTTGCCATGGACTACCACCAAGCGAGACGAGGTCGAGTGAGCTATTGGGTATGGCCCTTCCTCCGGAAGTTAAGTTATATGTTTTGCCCAATATGATTACGGTAAGTAGCCTTCTATTTCGTCCATTGTACATTGCTTGATTGATGCCGATCCCTTACTTTCATAGGCAGCGACGATGTTTGGGTTCTGTACATACCGCTGCCTCCAATCGATACACATGGGTGGGTGGCGAAATATGCCTATCACGAGGCAGTTTCTGAGAGACGGCTTTTTCTGGTTTATGGGTGTATTTGGCGCGTTTGACATCCATTCCTACTGCTGTGATATCGCTGACGTCGGGCTCATGTTCTTTTTCCAGCCTTTCTACTTGGGCAATTCATAGTGTTTCAGGTCAGGCAGGAATATGGTGGTCTGTTGAGTCTGTAAGTATTTGATTCGCTTGACCCACTCAAAAGGGCGCTCACCTCAACTTGTGCATCCTAGCCCTTATGCCGCGTGCGTTTCATTTAACTTCCTGTATTTCCCGCTCTTACCGTGTCGCAGGGTATACTGTACGGTTGCCACGAGGGTCACCATGAACATGAAGCTCCTCGTCAATTCGCCAGATGATCAACAAGGGACGATTCTCGCGCCGGTAGCATATCAGCCCCATATCGAGCTCACCTCTTTCTCACACAGCGCCCCTTCGTATCCACCAGAGGTCCCGAAGTTATGACTGCAAGTATGTCAGCCATGATGGTAGGAGTGGACGTAGGTATGATTAGCATTAGTGGCGACATCTTTACTGTTATCGCTACATGTACCAGAAGGGCAACGCCCTTCCTTTCCCTTTGCTGTAAAATTAATTGTTGGTGGGGGCACGATCGTTTCAACACTCTAAAAGTCCAAGATGGTTCGTAAGGGATGGGCGCGACATTTGAATAAGCTCGTCGCCAAAAGCGGGTCGCCCATCAGATTCTGGTGGGTTTCACTGTGACAGCTTTGTGGATTTGGCTTGTGGACCCTGGCGTGGCATATTTGAGGCAACATTGAGGGGCTAAGGAGAGCTTGAATAACCGTTTATTGGCAACTCTGAGATGGTATATTTCCGCTTTGCTTTTGAAGTTCTCAGGCAGTTCAGGAACTCTGGTAACGAGGTTGGTAGTTTTCACTGTATTTGGATGTAGACTTCAGACTGAGGCCTGAAGGTGGTGGATAGATCTCTTCAAAGACCCCTTGAGGGCGTTCGTTAAGCTGTATTGATCATATCACCCAGGCTGTCTACCCGCACCACGTTTCAGACTTCAGTGTAAAGACAGGCAGGCACTTTTTTGTGTACCCAAGAGCAGACCAACTTCTGGAGCCAACCCGTTGGATTCGGAGCAACGCCCAGCCAGGATATTAATTGAAATGATGGATCCAAGGCGATCCATAACATTCCGATGAGAAAATCAGACGGGAGAAAACGAGCTTCGACGATGTAAAATTGTCCGGCTGTGACCTTGTTATGACTCAGGAGTGTGTTGGACAATGGACGCAGCCACTCAGAGCATTTAGTCACCGGGTCATGTGTACTCTGGTAAACGCAATCCCAAACGCACGACGAAAAGACTACTGGCAGCTCTTATGATTATGCCTTTGAATGAAATCATAATCGCGCACGCCTACGCGGTCGCTGGCAGGGCACGAGAAATCTAAATTTGTTATTAGCCGGTTTCCTAACTTCCCCTAAGGGGTCGTTTATTCAGGTACCGGGCTGCTATCCGCTCTTTCAAGGGCAGCCAGTTCTGGCGTGTGCCAGGAATTAGCCCTTTCGCGTGGCTTGACATGGCTTCGACATCCTACTGCTCTATGATCGCCTCGCTCACATTGGAGCATAGAAATTATCGCCTTCATTTGTTGTAAAAGAAAATACGAGCAAGAATACGTCGATCAATGACGATCCAAAGCAGAGGGGAGATCCTACGGAGGTTAATGTGAGAACCACTGTTCTGGGGCACCACTGCCGATCGACGGAATCTCCTAGGATGTAACGACATTGCAACCCACGCTCGATATGCATATACACGTCGCGGTTGTCGAATTACTTTGCCTGTGAGTGCTTCCTGCCTGCCTTGCGCTTGCTCAAGCTAATCAATGTCACCTCCCTCGCAGTGATATCAACCGTTGTTGTAATGTGCGTTTCTCGTTGTTTTGCCGTTGCTGGTGTCTAATGGACGGCCCCCTGAAAGATATGACTATGCGTTAACATTCGAAGACGAGGCTATGTATGTATGGAGGAAGAAAATGAAGCTAATTGATTTCTTATTTGTACGATCTTTGCTCGGTTGCTCCTCTTGGCCTATCTGAACTGATAACGTTTATGCAGCTTACAGTGAGAGCATTCCTGCGTCATCCATGTGTTCATCCAACTCACTTAATGCAGTCTCGTTATCTTACAATCGTGATGATGATGTTTGTGCTTTTGGTTTGATTTTTCGAATGAAATACTGATCAGATTCACATTATAGCCTCAGCATATACTGTAAGTTAGTATCCTTTCCGGGGGTAAATTTTCTTATGCCGCCCTTATTGTAGATATTTTCCCCGTCTGGGAGGATACAAATGTTAGGGCCCCTTTACTTTTGAACTCTCTCACATGGTGCTGACACTTTGGATTTAGGTGTAAGCTATCTACTGCCATAATCCGTTTAGCATGTGCTTAATTGTCAAGGTGGGTTTCGGCGGTAGCTGCTTCGCCTTTGTCCGCGTATGTCTCCTTTGTCGATGCTCTCATTCTCTTCAGCTCATGCAATCTCATAGACCCAAAACGCGTTGGGTAGCATCGCTATTACATGTGCTGATATTATCCTTGCGATCAGGTGGGCGACTCGAGCCTTGCCTTATTACCGCCCGGCATGAAACTAAACACATCTATGTCCGCTAGAATATGGATGTTATATCATAAGAATAAGCTGATTCTTGCTCTCCTCGTCTTTATGAGTATAGGTGAGTAATGGTCGACAAGTCTGTACCACTGCAACTCACTAGACTTTCGCCTAACAGGTCAAAGTCTCTTTATGTGGGTGCTCAGTCCAAAATCAGACAACTTTGGTTTACCCCATAATACAGCGTTATATCCATCAATCTTTATTTCAATCGCGTTCCTGGTATGTTTGATAACTTTCACAGTGCACAGACGAGACTAACGCGCGTCCACATGAAGGGTTTCTTTCCGTTGGGTAAGTTCTGTGCGTTTCCCACCTTGACGCGGACTGACACGACGACAGGGGTCTCATAACTGGCTGTACAGCACTACCACCACGTGGGGATAGGCCTATATCTCGGTCGTGCATTATCTCACTGAAAAATCTCTACTAGCGGGGCCGCTCCCTCTAGAACTACGGCTCTACATTGTTCCAAACATGATTACAGTAAAGAGTTTCCCATCGTCTCCTTGCCTGGCGCATAAGCCATGTTAATATTTCTTCCAATAGGCGGCAACTATGTTTGGATTTTGTACCTCCCGTTGCCTCCAATCTATACGCCTTGGTGGGTGGCGTAACATGCCAATCACGAAGCAGTTCTTAAGAGATGGTCTGTTCTGGTTTACGGGTGTATTTGGTGCGTTGGATGTCCGCTTTCATAGCTTTATTTTTGTGGCGAGTTGCTGACCGAAATTTATGACTCTATCCAGCCTTTTTGCTCGGGCAATTTGTTGTGTTCCAGGTAAAGCCGGAATACGGCGGCCTGTTGACACTGTGAGTGTTCACCTGCGCAAAGGAAAGAACACGCAACTCATTTCATGCACTTGTGCATCGTAGCCCTTATGCCGCGTACGTTCCCCTTTATAATTCGATCCTCATTCGTTGTTGCTCACTATACTTTGTTCAAAAGTGTATACTGTGTTGTTGCCACGAGGATGACGGTCAATATGAAGGTTCTCATCAGTTTGCCGGATGACCGCCATGGAACAATGCTCGCGTCGGCAACCCATCAGCCTCAGATTGAGCTCAAGTCACTTGCGCGCACGAAGCACGTATATCCAACAGAGGTCGCGTAGTATGGCTGGAGAATTACAAACGTAGGCACGGTTGTTATTGGCGGTTGCTATATCTAGTATGTACACAACGACTGTGTGTCCTTCCGTTCTAGTTGTTGTAATATCAATCGTTGACTCTGAGGGACCCGTACTGTAAGTCCCATAATATTGCCATAGCTGTATAAATGGTAAATGGTCGACGGCGGCCGAGTTGCCTGGGCCTGGAAAACAGGTCAACTATTGAGCATGCACTGCATGACGATGTGCCAGTGGGAATCCTTTATAGCTTCATAAGGCAAGGCTGATCCATCTCGGATGCCAAGCTTGCCAGCGGTACCAAAAATTTGTAAATCACCAATCCTCCACAAATCAACGGGTGTAAATTAGCAGCTGCTTCATATGTGGCCCAAAGGGAATGCTGTAGTACCACTTTCAAAGGTTCTCTCAGCTTTCCGATGGGCAGCTTCGACTGTGCACATGACCTAAAAGTTCAAAATCCAAGTGACCCTTGATCGAACCCAACTCCGGTAATCGACCTTACTATGGGTAAATATATATATTACAGGAAAGGCAGACCCCCAAATCTTTTCCCCCCCTCTCCAGTGGCGCAGTCATCATTATGTCGAGCGCAGACCTGGAGAGCATGTTTACCTTTCTGCGCAACATTGAAATGGGCAACTACTTCGCCAGTAAGTGCTTCCCAAGTCATTATTGGGGCATGTCCCGCTTATTTTCCGATTCGTTCACTTCAGTGATGGCGACAACGCTCGTCGTGTGCGTAGTTCTCCATTTCTTATGCCGCACTATTTGACGTGATCATGGGCTATTTGCTGCCGGCAATTCTGGTGAAGATATGATCACGCTCTGACACTATCGGATGAGATCAAATACATATGGAAGCGCAAGATGAAGATCGTTGACGTGTTATTTGTACGTCCCTTCACCTTTTTTGAGACTTGGCTGGATGGTGTCTGTCATAGATTTTGGTAAACACGCTCTGTGTTTGGTGTCCTCCCTTTGCTCATTCAGGCTGCAACAGGTTCGTTACTCAACCATCGCGGTAATGGCGTGCGTAATACCCTTAAATTTCCCCGTCACGCAGATATTAACTTGCTGGCTCGTCTCCAAATCCAGTGTCACTATATCCTGTGCGTAAGGACCTCTATCATGATTTCGTGCTTATGATATTGTGCACGGCAACCATACAGACATGTTTAGAGTCTGGGATGATACAAGCGTATGTGGCCTTTTATCCGTCCACCCTTTCCGGTCCTTGTGGATATCGGGCTGAACCCCTTTATTCCAGCTGTGCGTGTGTTGTGCGACTCTGCCATTGCCCCTACCTAATCATTGGCGTATACGGCTGCTGCCCACAGATGCTATGTTCCTATGCGGGTGATTCCTCTTGTTGATGTCCAAGTCCTTAGCGACTTATCTGCTTTCTAGATCCACAATATCCTGGGTGGGTTCTCTGCAACGTGCGCCGATATCATTCTTGCATTTAGGTGAGTAAACGGGAACGCTGTAGCGTGTGGCCACTCTAATATCTAATGCTTCTTATATGATGATTAGGATATGGATGCTTTACAACAGGAACAAGATCATCCTAGTCATACTCATTATCATGAGTATAGGTATGTTGCGACTTGAATCTGCGCTGAATATGTGCGCTTGCTCAACTAATCCATTGTTTGCAGCTCCAAATGTCTTCATGTAGGAGTATTTCCTGGTCTCCTTATTTATATTTCTCACTGTAACAGTCTTACGATAATCAACATCTTCTTCACGCGTACGCCCAGTGAGCAACTCCCACAGCTAAAGGGGGATGCAATCTGATATGCTCTGTCTTGTAGCGATTATTGTTATTGGGTATGCAGTATGCCAGGCTCCGACGATGGATGTATAGTGACGGTTTGAACAGGAAGCTCGTGCATGGGTGTTATGTGCTTCCAGAAGGTCATTCCCCCTTCATGATTCAGTATGTCCCCCTGTTACTGAGATTCCCACCAGAGGGCGCATCGCTCCCGATGGAAGTGAAGCTCTACGCTCTGCCAGGCATGATAACAGTACGTCGCGCTTATTGATAATCGACCTGGCTGGCGAATCCATTGATGCCCTTCCCTCGATAGGCAGCAACCATGTTTGTGTTGTGCACCTACCGTTGCGTGCGGTCTATCCACGAGGGCGGATGGCGCAATATGCCCATCACGTCGCAGTTTCTGAGAGATGGCGTGTTCTGGTTTACTGCTGTCTTTGGTGCGTCCTTTGCCCGATGTGGTATCTTGTGGGCTCGGTCCTGACACGCGAATTTAACATGCGATTCTGTTATTTCCTTCCTCAGCCTTCCTTCTAGCGCAGGTGATATTGTTTTTGATTCGACCGGAGTATGGTAATCTATTGAGCCTGTGAGTATTCCGCCTCGTTCATGAAAGGTGAAGCGCCGCAATTGACCTGTTTCCGCATCAGGCCTTATCTGGCGTACGTATCAGGGATAGAGCATAACGTCTATCTACCATCGCTCACATCTTCGTTTCCACAGTATGCATTGTATTATCGCTACCAGAGTCACCATCAACATGAAAGTCATCGTCCGCCACCGGGGGGAGGATGACAGCAAGATGGCAGCAAATACCCATATCGAAATGCCACCGATCGTATTCGCTGTACCCCCTAGTACTTTTACTTCAACTGCTACAACAGGTACGACTGTCACGTAGAAACCCTTGTTATACTTTTTTTTATAATTAACGTTGCTTAACCGACACTCATTTTTACAATATGGTTGCGCAAGTGCAATCTCTAATAGTCCGTTTGTGGGCATTACTAGGACTTATGGCCGATTTGTGCCCAAAACACAACCCTTGATTCGTGTAATCGTATCCGGAGGAGATTATCTTGAAAAGGTGAATAAAATTCTATATCTGCGTTTGAGACTACATGCTTTTCTACCAGTCGAAGTTGAGGCGGTTACTATGGATCGACTAGTAGTATCGTACAAAACCATGAGATCAATAATCATTCAGTTGTGACATAATCACTACCCATAATATCGGAGAATTGCCAACCTCTGACTGTTCCTATTGGTTCAGTGGCTCACCCCACCGCGCATAACCTTGCTTTGATCTCCAAGCTCAAGACGTGCGTTGCATTCGGCACTACAGTTCATACAAGATTTCTACCCACAAAAAAAAATAACGACTCCGAGTGCAAAAACACGACGCCTTTTAGTTGCTTGCGACGTGTACGACAGCCTTGGCCTTGTTAGTCCCCTTTTGCACCGCCAGAATGGCGTCTCCGGCAGCTTCCAAACCATCAAATACATGCTCGCGGTATCGGAGCTCTCCACTGGCGATCTGTCTCGGGACGACCTCGTAGAACTCTTCTGCGTACTTGGGCGCAATGCGGCCGACGATAAAGCCTTGCATGGTGATGCTGCTTCTAACGACCGACATGATGTTCTTACACGCTTTTAGCTCAGGCCGTATATCAAAGCAAATGGAAGCCTACGAACCCTGATAGGCTGGCCACCCGTGTTGTAGCCTAAAGGAAAGCGGAGGTGAGATCAGCAAAATTGGGTCGTAATTATCATACCCGATATCATTCCGCATTCCTGATGGACCAGTTAGCGGTGCCCCCCTGTCATGGACATATGATGGCTCACAATGAACCGCGCTCCAAAGGCCGCAGCATCGAGTGCCGCTTCCAGTGTTTCCCCTCCGACGTTATCCCAATATCTAAATAGGCCACAAATACGTTAGCGGGGCAGCACTGCGCCGCAATCGTGGCCACGTACATATCAATGGGGCCCTCCTTTTCCAACACCTCTGCAGTCTTCGTGGTTTTGTAGTTGAAGGCAACATCGGCGCCGAGCTCTTTCATAAAGTTGACTTTATCCTCTGACCCTGCGGATGCAATGACCTTAAGACCATCAGCCTTGGCTAATTGAATGACGAAGCTGAGATTCACGGTAAGCCAAGTGAGTCTGCATCGATAAAGGTCACCTTACGAGCCGACGGGTCCCGCCCCAGCTGTGACAAAGGCGACTTCACCCTGGAGAAATGATGAAGGCCGGAGGTGGTTGATGCGAATCACCCTATAAATACCTTTGTGGCATGGGAATACTCTTTCCAGGCCATATAGGCGGTTTGGCCTATATACATCGGAGTCAACCCAGCTTGGCTTACCCGAGGGGCGAGATGACCCACCTGCCATTCCAGCTGCCCCAACGAACACTGACAAAGGCAGATTGTGTTTGTTATCGAGGATCCTAAACCCTTTCAAAGATTCGACGATTAAATACTGGCAGAATGCTTTGGAAGATGTTAAGCGCATTGGACAGGTTTGTGTTTCGGTCGCGGTTAGTTCACGTACGAAGGATGCCGTATATGTGATCCCCAACATTAACACCAGGAAGCTCGGAGCGCAGCACCACCCCAACGCCATAGTTTGTCAAGCTATAATGGGGAACAAAAGCTGAAATATCCGACCATTATTATGAATCGGCTATAACGCACGGTTCTCCGAGAGCGAACGGTGGCTGAGGATCACATACACTTAGTCCAGGTTGGTCGTCTCTGATAACAACAACGTTAACGCACCGAATATGACTTCTTTGTCGGATCTCGCATCTTGCCCCTCAAGTAAGGATCGATAGAGAGTTCTAGAGTCTTCAAGAGGAACCCGCCATTCAGGGAAGCATTCTTGAGGTCAATCTTCTCGGAAGTGTCATAGACAGTTGTCTTTCCTGGTTCTGGATAACCTATCCGCGCAACGTTCATCGAACCCTTGAATAGCGACCAAGTTCTAGGATCACGTACCTGAAGGAATCGAATTGAAGAGGACACGGCCATTGGTTGTGGGTGCCATTGAGAGTTGGGTGGTGACCGGAAAGAAGCTTGGATTCTCTATTCTATATATACTGGCTACTTATAAGCCCTCCATGTCGATATTTCGTAGGTCTAACAAAGTCCGAGACTCAATTCATCATCGGTCTCAGGAGACATTTTCAGCCTGAGCCACGTGCTGAACCCTTGCAAGCCACTAGTTATGCATATCTAGCCACTCGCTAACCAAATCCATATACCTTTCTCGTTCCTCCCACATCGGAACATGACTCGATTTCTCGAAGGTGACCCAGCGTGCCTGGGAGATATTCCAGAAGTATGGACCGCACACGAAACCTTGCGCAATATCCAGCCGACCATTAATCACGAATGCAGGCACCTCAATCTCATGCAACCGGTCGAGAATGGACCATCGAGCAAGAACACCACCATGCCTAGTCAGAACGCATCAGTAAGACTGTGACATGACCAGTGGTGCTTACATGTTGATTGCCACTGTCAAATCTCCCCCCTCCAAATTCTCCCGGTCCCCGAAAAGACTATCCAACACATTCGCCATCTCGTCTGGCGGGGGGCGCAATATACACCCATGTTTGGCGTGGAATTTATCTAGGGCGAGGCGGTATTCGCGGGGCTTATCGTACCCACCTTCCATACCCTCCATCATCTCTGGGTCATTCATCGCTTCTGCAAGCTGCATTGCGCTGCGGGCCCACAGATCCATGGCCGCGTACGAATTAGATATCACGATGCTCAGGAGTCCTCTACCCCGCCGCCGGCGCTCCTGCACCGCATACTCGGCTGCCAGCGCTCCGCCCCAGCTATGGCCCACTAAATGATATCCCGCCGACACCCCGAGCTTCTCAACTAGATTCTGCAGCTCGTTGACATACAGCCCGATCGTGAAGAACGACCGCGCTTTCCCGCGCAGATGCGTGGATTCTCCGCTCCCGATTTGGTCGTACAAGATGAGGGGGCGGGCGGGCGTGACCAGGTCTGCGAGGGGGATGAGGTATGCGTGAGCCAGGCCGGGTCCGCCGTGCAAGCCAATAATCGGCGGCGAATCAGGTCTGAGATCCCCGTAAACGGTGTACCAAGTGTGGAAGGTCTCTGAGCCAATGGTATAGGGCACCGTTCCCGACAACGATGGAGAGGGCTTGGGCGGCATCGTACAGGAATCCAAGGCTTTTCAAGTTGATTGATAGCCTGTGCTTGTGCGTGCGAAAACTTAGCCGTCGTGATCTCGCAGTAGATATTTATAACTTAGGGGGTATCAAGCCACCCCCTCAAAAATGAAGGGAGCCATCCCATTACGTTTGGTAGCGTGTTGTGTAAAGGCCTTGCGTACATATGCGGCATCAGATGTACCGCACTCCATATTGCCATGGCGGCGCATTCAGACACCATATTCCATTACATAGCGGGCCTTGTCCCTTCTATTCAAATGATCACTATGTCACAAGGGTGGCACAACCCTCAATTGCACCCGAAACCGTAAGTGCCCAGTATTAACTCTAGTCCTCATGATAACCTCGTCAGGGGGAACCCGCAACGTTGCTGCGAGCCAACGACTTGAGTCCAAATTGGCAGTATTGCGCCGACTCAAGCGTAGTAGGGTCACGCTCGTCCGGAACACTAACGAGGACCTTCATATTGATTGTCACCCTCGTAGCGACAATACAATATACACTGCGAGGGTGAACCTCATGAGTAAACATGGGAGCTTGGATTATAACGAAAAAACGCACGCGAGATACGGCCTACGATGCGCACGCATGTGAGAACTTGAAGCGGATGAAGAAGCCGTTAACCACTCACATAGCCAAGAGACCCCCATAATCCTGATTAAGTTGGAACACTATGAATTGCGCGACAAGGAATGCTACCAAAACAAAAGGATGGGGATAAAGGATGGGTTAGAATGAAATCAAGCGCACCGAAAACGGTTGTAAACCATAATACACCATCCCTCAAAAATTGGCTTGTGATTGGCATTCTTTCCCAGCCACAGAGGTGCATGGAATGGAGACAACGGAAGGTGGAAAATGAAAACATGGTTGCTGCCTTTGAAAAATGCGAACTCATCAGTGCAGGGGGCCCACAGAGGAACAGACGGCTTACGCACTGTGACCATATTTGGGATAGTATAGAGCCTGACTTGCATAGGCAGGGGTTCACCCGCTGGTGGTAACAGCTAACAGCCGTGAACCAAATTCCTGTCGTAGTGTCAGCACTTTTGTTATGGGAGGCTTGCATGGGATGTACCCAATAGTAAGAAACCCTTTGGTGGCACGCTCGGATTCAGTCGCGATCCAAAGTTCATTCGTGGCGATTTCAACTTACCAGACAGATTTGAAAAGAAGAAATTCATGGCCACAATCCTGCAATATCGGTGTCAATCGATAGTGGGTGATGGCATGAGATCGGACACGCTTACACGTAAACATTCTGGCCTAACGACCGCAAGGGTCAGAAAGAGGAATAGCACCATAGATATCACGCACCAATACTCATGAAGACAAGGAGGGCAAGAATATAGTTGTTCTTCCGGTATAGCATCCATATTCTGATGGATCCATAATTTGAGTTTGGTGCTACACTAAGATTAATCTTGTTTACCTGGCTGCAAGGATAATATCAGCACAGGTTACAGCAAGGCCACCAATAGCATTTTGAGCCTGGAGATAATATCAGTGACTAAGAACTGAAGCATCAACAAAGGACGAGTACACGGATGAAACCGTAGCATCTGCCATTGGTCACGATCATGAGGAGGAAATCCAACAGGGGAATTGAGGAACATACGACTCCTAAACCCAAGTGTCAACTGAATATAGGTGTGCTTGATGGACAACGAAAAACTTACGGTTGCATTCTCCCAAACCGGGAACATATCTATAGAAACATAACTGTGAATACTGTGTGCTCGGCACGGGGAGGAATCGATTAGAGTACAATATAAACTCAAACTATAATTTATGATGAGTCTCATGAGTGTGGCTGTCTTGGAGAGAGGGCAAAGATACACACATAAGAACCAAGAGCGTTGGATATCGAGTCTAGGTTCTGTGAATCAGATAACCGGCGCCAAGCGGGGGGAGGAGGGGGGCGAGCTCTCACCATGAGCTACACAGACACTCGTAAGTTAAACCGGCCAAAGGGAACAATCGGACGAAGTCCGTACAAATAAGAAATCAATCAGCTTCATTTTCTTCCTCCACACGTACCTGACCTCGTCCGAAAATGTCAATCCGTGATCGTATCTTTCAAGCAGTCACCCCATCAGTGGTCAAGAAGCGTGAACCAGGAATGGACGCACACGACAGCAGCCACTGACATTACTGAAGAAATAGGTCCATTTAGCGAGAGGTTCTGAGACCAAGTAGGGTAGAAACAGCTCACCGACAAAGTAGTTTGTTAGCCTTACGGTGTACAGGAAGTCACCGAGTTCGGACATCGTGGTGTGGGGAAAGGGGATAACAAGTTGGACAATGATGCCCTTGTTATATAAGTATTGGGCGTAGTTGGAATACCGAATATTCCCTTGACCTGACAGTTGTATTGGGTTCCGTCATCTGGGTTGTCCCCGTCGATCAATATACTGTCCGTATAAATTGCGTAAATTTGTGTGTGTGTTCTGGATCCCTAACTGAGCTGGTGCAGAGGTTGGAGGAAAGGCCCGCATTCTAAAGACCCATCGCCAAAGATACCCACTATAGGTAGTGAGTACAGGAGAAATTGCCTCCGAGTCTGCATAGTTCGATTTTTATATTTGTTGTTATGTATTGAAGATGGATCAGGTGACGAGAACTTCTATTTGGAACGTTGTAATTTTAAACACGGCAAATGGTGCTCAAAAAGATTTTTTTTTTTCCATCAGTATTGACGACCGCAGTTCTGGAATCTGGATGGCCTCAGTTCCACGACTTAACTAAACCTCGACCTTGAGTTTTAGCACCATATAGGTCACGCACTGATCAAAGAGCGCTTACTAGGGCCTTTCGTAAATGCCTGGAATTTCTCACCCATCAGTGACATTGGTGGCGGTTTGGTAACTTGCAGTTTCATGTTTTCAATTACCAGCTGGCATTCATTCTCCTACACTGAATGACCCCTAGCCGGGCACACGGGGTTATACCTGGACCTTGAATGAGACGTGTCGAACACCAATTGAAGGGGCAAAGGCAGCAGCAGTAAACAACACCTCGACACTGTTCCTTGATGTCTGGATTCCCCAATTGAGGTCGTGAAACGAAGAGGGGAAGCCTTATCGAACGCCATAATGGTCGATTGCCTTAGCCCACTGCGTTCGATGGGCTAGTGCAGCAAGTGGTAGCTTTGCGATCAACGGAGGCGCTCATTGTTAAAATCGTCTGTGTGCATGAAGGGGCTTCGCAAACCCATGAGACCGATCGCGCAGCGGGTCTCGCATGCTGTGATTGTTACTGAAGATCCTTCAAGCTATGATACCAAGGTTGCGTAAACCTGTACAGTACGTGGTATAAGCGGCTTATGACCCTGTGTGCGATATTTGATAGCTGACCCTGTTACACAGAGCTCAGCCGTTGCCGCCATCTTACAAGACGTTCATCATCCCCTCGAAGCCAGGATCTTACCAAACGATTGGCAAGCACATCACCTCTAAGGTTGTAACCAACAATAACGTCGAGATTCGCAACCTTGTGATGGTTGGTTGGCTTGTCAGAGATGATGCATGATGTCCGATGTTTTCTTCGACTCACGCGACCTCCATATACACACAGAGGCCAGAATCTCAAAATTTACTGGTAGACCCCACACAAGCCTCGGCCTAATCACAGACTTCTGAGCTCATTTGAATGGTGTGAACATGGGGGTTAGGCGGGCAGCTGCGGCGTCTCTCAGGTAAATTGTTGGTTATAAGATCACCGGACACCGCGCAGAGATGCAGCGCCCCAAACTGCGCACTGGTTCCCGCTCGCTGGTTGGTTAAAAAAAAAAAAAGACACAGTCCCTGATTTTTTACTCTCACTCTCTCAGTCAAAAAAAGCTCGCTTAGGACTGCCACGCCCGTTCCTATTTAATTTTCGTCATCCCACATATAGAGCGACGCATCCCCCCCCCGATTTTGACAAATCCACCTGGTCCTATCACCGCCAACGGTAAATAACCGTCGCTCAATCGATCCACGTAGGCTCAACGTGCAACTTGGTGCGCGGGACATATTTAGCGCCCTTCATCCCCGCATCCTCATACTCCGCGTCCATCCGCATCTTCACGCTCCGATGGATCTTCACCCCGTGTGCGCCCTGTTTCGGGATAAACCGCGGTTGTGCGCGATTCCAGCTAGAATAAAATTTAAAAATAAAAAAAAAACAATACCCAAAAAGCAAAATAAAAAAAGCCCCAAAGAAACGTATCAGTAAAAACCGATCAACAACAATCACCAGAAAAAAAAAACACAACACAACGCACCCAAACGTATCCACCCACATATTGTCCCCCTTCTGATACCGCAACCGCAGCGGGACATACTCCAAAATCCACCACCCCCACTTCTTCGCCAGCTGGTCGTACACGGGCGCCAGCGCATCGCGCAGCTCTTCTTCCTCCTCCGAGCCGAGGAACGGCACCGCCGTCGCCGCCGCCTCGTGCAGCCTGTCGTACACCCCCGGCTGCTGCACCCGCTTCACCAGCCGCACCGGGATCTCCTGCAGCGGCTCTTTCGCTATTTTAGCACTGGCGGTGGTGGTGGTGGCGGTGGTGGTGGCACTGGTGAGAGGGAGCGGTGGCGGGCGCGGCGTGACGAGCGGGAAGAGTGTCGCGGGGTCGAGCCCGATCGTGCGCAGTGCGGCGGCGGCGAACATGATCCCGGTGTCGGCCTTGAAGCACTCGCGGATCATCCAGCGCAGGGGGATGCGTGCGAGCGAGTGGCGCGTTTTGTTGCTGACGGAGCCGCCGCCGACATCTGTGGGCGGGTTTTCAGCGCCTCAGAATGGCAACAGGGAAATTATTATTATTATTATTATTATTATTATTATTACTTACCACAGTGGCAGCCCTGGGAGATAATTGGGTGGATTATGGGAGGTGAGTAGTTTCCGGGGGGGGGGGGGGAAGGGGAAAAGCACATACAGCGAACCAAACCTCCTCGACGTCCGTATGGCGCTCCGTGCGCTCGGAGAACATCCTCTCCAGCGTCGACAGCACCCGCTCGTCCTCCGACTCCTTGTGTGAATTATGCCGCTTGCCATTACCTGCCTTCGCCTTATGTCCATCGCCATTTGTCACCACCGTCGCGCTTGGCGACGGGACATTCAGTCGGTGAGGAACCCCAAGCTTGGCCTCGTCATCGTTGGGTCGGTTCCAGAGGTTCGCCTTGAACTTGGCGCGGCGCTCGTCAAGCGCAATCGCATGCCTGAACGTGCGCACGATGGTGTTGGACGTTGTGAAGGGCAGCCGCTTTGGTATGAGTCCAACAGAGTCCACAGTGTCCCTGCACAATTGCATCAGGCTTTGGTAAAACACAACAGAAGGGCCTGCGCACCAGACGCCTAGAAACTCGATCCCAACGTCGACGGAGAAAGCCTTCTTGAATTCGTTCGACTGCTCCCATCCGACGTGGTCTGCACGCGTGTACATCTTGTACGCAAATGGGACCTGCTGGAAGTTGTCCGCCGGGAGAAGGCCGACCTTGTGGATCATGCCTGCCAGGCTAAGTTGGAATTAATTACAAACCCCATCTGCTGAGCTTGATGCGGCTTACCATCGCGCCGTATAAGCCCCCCGCGAAAAACCTGTCGGATCCTTTGAGAAGAGATCAAAAAGAAGGTGGCGCTGTTCATATACCAAATATACATATCCGATCTCCTGCGGTATCTGTAAATCGTGTTAGTGCCGTGATGGAGGAGATAGCTCAAGACTGAACAGTTCTGCATCAGAAATTCGTATCCGCCTATTCGTGCCAAGGTCAGCTGTTAACGAAGAAGCGGGAAGACGCCGTGGCGCACTCATAAGATGTGCGTCTAGATTCCAGGCGAACATCTCATCGAGGGTCTAGCATGCGTTAAATAATGGTCGAAGAACCGAACAGCAACGATATACCTTGGAGATTTTGGACATGAAGGGCGTTGCCACTTTGGGCGACATGTACGTCCCGATCCCAGCCTAAAAACGCCAACGCGCCAACATCAAAACTAGCACACCCAAAAAGCACGCGCCACGAAGCACCTGGTAGTAGACCATCTGCTTTGTGCGGTCATCCTTCTTGAGCAGCGACACGAGCTGCACGATATTCGAGTTGTCCGCGTCGAACTGGTCGCCTGTGCCGTCAAAGCAGAGGATGAGCGTGCGGTGCGCGTGTTCTGGGGGAATTGTTGTGGGCAGCACACGCGCTGGGTCGATGGTCTGCTCGCGCACGGGCGAGGGCTGGGTAGGGGGCGTCTCGAAGCCTGGGCTGGTAACCTGTGGGATGTCGGAGCCGAATATGTGTGTCGATTTGTCCCCGGTGTCTGACTCTGACAGCGAGACGAGTGTTGCGTCGAGGGCATGGCCTTTGTTGAGAGCCATGGTGGAAGGGAGGATATTCACGCCATATTTAAGATGTAGACGCTGACAGATGTAATGGAAGGAATTGAGAAGAAGAAATGAGATTCTTGACGAGAACCGAGCAAGATTGGGGCTCCAAAATGCAAGTTCATTTCCTGCTTGTCCTTGATGGCATTACCGAAGGTTCCCTGAATCCAAATTCTTGGCGCATTAATGCATTTCAAACCCTAAGACCTGAGGCCCGAACATTGAACTTTTGAACTTTGGGAGTCTGCAATCCGCAGAGTGCAGAGTGGAAGGGACTCGGAAAAAAAAGGACTCGTTCGTCGTGTATGATAATATATCACCTTCCCACAAATTAATAATGTTCCAACCAATCACAGGCTTCTACAATACAGCACGAGACGTCTTCTATCTAGAAGCACGTTATGTCAGTTTGGCTCCAAACCACGAGCTCAATCAACGTACATTCGATGGATGGAACGGCGTAAAATGGTTCCCAGGAATATCCAGCACCCGAACCTCAGCAAGGTCTTCCCAGCCCACAATCGCCGTCTTTGCATCGCTTCGATCACCAAGCCACGCTGGGACGTCTTCAACGCCACTGGGACAATACCCTTCCCGTGATCGTAACAGGGCAAGGGGCGGACACGAACCTCCAGTTTGGTGCGGGTCGTAATCGCCCAGCAAACTGGCATTCATCGCGAACTGGGCTTTCACGAGATCCCCAAGCTGCGACGCCGCCCTATGCCCATTCTGCTTCGCGACGGCGTCTATAATCGCCTCGGAGAGCGGTACATGCTTGAATGGGCTCGGCGCATCGATGAGGACGATCCCTTTGACGACGACGCCCCTCTTCGCGAGCTGCAGCGCAGTCTCGTACGCGGCGATTCCGCCAAAGGACCACCCTGGGCAAAAGAAAATCTAAAATGAACACCAGCTCTGAAAGCAGAAGCCAACTTTTTGTGTACCTCCAAGCAAAACAGGTCCAGGTGCCTTGCTCATCACAAAGTCAGCGTACGCAGTCGCCATTTCGGCGACGCCCGCCCATGGGGGTGCTGACGCGAACCGCGGGTTGCTGATCCCCCAGATAGCACGGTCGAGTGGCGCCAGGCGGGTGTAGTAGGTAACGAGGCCGCTCCCGTCGTGCATGAGGAAGAGCGGCAGGCGCTGGTTCGCGGACGCCTGGATGAGGACGGGGAAGGAATCGAGCTGGAGGACCCGGATGAGATGGGAGATGTTGGTTGGACTGAATTCGGAAGCCATGGTCGCTTCAGACGGCGCCTCTGTGTTGTTGTCAGGCATAATCGTGGTACGGTTAGGTTGTGGGGCTGAAGAGCGGTTTAATAGCAGAACGCTTCCATATATCATATAACCTAATGTGACCCGATCACCAAATTACAGATCCTGCAAGAGCCCTTCCCCATTTGCGGCCAACTCGAGTCCGCGCTCCTGTGGGGGTTCGCAAGGATCGGAGAACAGAAGATTCGCTCTTGATGCGAGAAAAAGTAGCCTTTGATCTCAGCCGAAGCGACCCGGAGAGAAAACGTTGCCGTGCTGGGAGGTTGAAATGCTAAATTGGTCAGATGCACTATAACCTCCCGCACTGGAAGGAATAACCTGGTCCTCGAACCAGACCTGATGTTCCCAGCATTGTGTTCAGCGGGATGGACCCTTGAACGTGCAGATGGCGCGATGCCCCCAAGCAGAAGGTGTAGAAGTCAGAAGCAGCAATAACGGCTAGGCCCTCCTCTTTACAAGCTTTGATTTTGATATGCCCCGCAAACATTGTTTCTTGCATAATAATTATCAACGACTTTGGGGTTGACTGGGTCCATTTGCAGTCTAAAGACGATCTAGCGGGTCCAACCATCGAGAAGGGGCCCATTCGAATGCCAGGGCCTTGGAATCTGGTCACGGGATAGCGTATCCAATGGTCTCAACCAGGTGACGTGCGTAAAAATTTTAGTCTCGTCCACAAGGAGTACTGTACCATGTGTTGACGTTAAAGTACTTGCGTTGTGAATACTCCTCTCATCCGGTTCGGGCAACCGCTTAGTGTTTCCGTGCGATGGGTCGCATTCAGTCGCTGGCTCGTGAGATAGACAATAGACCGTAGTCAAAATTCGGATGGATGTAGGAGTCGAAGACTGGCATATAGCTTGTACCTCTATACAAGCACATGGGGTTATCGCGATCTGAGGACCACTGTAAGTGGGGAGCAGAGAAGTGCCCCAAAGAGAGCGATGGTGCATGTGACAGACAGTGGTAAACACTCACCGCCGCCAGCGACCATGTCGGGCGTCCCAGCTATGGCTCTCCTGAAGGAGATTTTGGGCCCCACATTGGAGAATGAGAAACCGAATATAGTAAGACGGCGCTCAGGCAAGTGGCTTGCCGACATCATGACATGATGCTCACCGGTGAATATCAGCGAATCTGCTAGTAACCTATGCTGGATTCTAACAGGTTCAACAAGACACTCCCAACTACTTCTGGCGAACCCCTGCGTTTCGCTACTTGCTGAGTTCTATCGTGTACATTTGCACTGGCATTTTGGTGGATACGTTTATGTGTCTTTCAAAGTGTTGCTCATTGCGTATGTGATTCCTTGTGCACCCTCAGTGCAAGAAGGTTCGGTTCAGTCCGGATGGCTTACGGTTCGCACTACAGTCATGGGTTGCTATTCCTTAATTAACCTGTTAGGGCCCCTTAGCGGCCGCGCATGCAGAACAAAGCACCCACACCCAAGTCGTCCCCTTCTATGCCCCCAACAACATCTGCAATGCTTCACAATGCCAACAACTTTGTAGCAAATAACCCTGTTTTCAACAACGCCCCCACCTACAACATTGGCTCTTTCGAGCGTCGAAAAGGCAAGGAACGGTCACTTGGCGATAGCTGTTCACTGATCAGGCCGTTCCCATTGGAACAGGCCTGGACATTCTCGAACCATACGTCGCATTCAATGCGGCTCACGACGATGGCGCGCGCACTGTTGAGCCGTGCAGTCCCGACACGCGAGTGGCAGTGTTGAAAATGATCAACGACTGGATCGTAGACCACAAATCGGAGAGGAGGATCTTGTGGGTGCATGCACCTGCTGGAGCAGGGAAATCCGCGATCGCGCAGACGATCGCCACGGGCGAGGACGATGATGGTCCTGTTGGAGCGACGTTCTTTTTCTTCCGGAACACACAAGGGTGCAACACGACAGAGCAGGTTTACCCGACGATCGCGTACCAGCTCGCCCAACAGAATGCAGGATTCAAACAGCACCTCGTATCCACACTCGAATCGGAGCTCCGGCTTCCCAACAAGACAGCGCAAGTTCAGCTGAATAAGATGATCGTCGAACCATCCCAGCGAGAGGCACGCGATCTGGCTGATAGAGCACCCCAACTCCCTGACCAAATGTCGGATGTGGACCGTAAACGTTGGTGTCGCGCGCACCTCGTCGTGATCGATGGGATCGATGAATGCGAGGATATCAAAGAGCGGGAAACATTCCTGGAGCAGGTTGGCCAATCCCTCCGCAAATATGGTGACATAACCTTGCGGTTCCTGATGCTGAGCCGGCCAGAGCCAGATATCGATTGGATGTTGCGCAGGAAATTTGGGGCGATAGTCCATATCATCAGCTTGGCGCCGTCGATGGTCGATATCGACACATACCTGCGTCGTGGATTGGATGGAATCTGCGAGAAATTTTGGGGTGTCATGCTGCACGTCCCCAAGCCGTGGCCGAGCCCTCCCGTTTTTGAGATATTGCGCCTGAATTCATCGGGTTTCTTCATCTACGCGGCGACAGTGCTGAAGTTCGTGGGTGATCCAATGGCTGGGCCACACCCTGTCAAGCGCCTGGAGATTGTCTTGAGTTTATCCCCAGCTGGTGCCGACGCGCTGTCGGATCTTGATCGGCTCTATGTACAGATCCTCTCAACCTGTCCCAGCCCAACACTTCTTCATGACATTCTTGGATTTCTTGTCGTTTGTGAGGAACCTTGCGCCACTATACTAGACGACTTGCTGGGATACGATCAAGGCACAGTGTTGTTGACGCTAAGAACCCTGCATTCGCTATTGAAAATTGATGAAGGAACTTATGGCGAACCGATCACCTTCTATCATAAATCTTTCCGCGATTTTCTTGTTCATAAAGATCGGTCTGGTGATTTCCAAGTGGATGAAGCGGTCTTTCGACTACGACTTAGGGGGTCATGTCTCCAGTTGTTGACAGGGTTGGTACAAGCGGCATTGAGGTGAATTTGAGTTTATGTATTGACTCATTTCTGATATTCTCTCCAGAGGGACGCTTGAAAGTCCGAGCCCAGTCCTTGATAGAAGAAAGAATCGCTTCAATCCAAGCTGTCGATATTTTGTTACATCCAGCATCATTGGCATTACTGGCAGACACGAACAACATGATACGTTTTCCTACATCATCAATCACTTGGATCGACTCTCAGACAACGATGCCGAAAGACTGATAAAGGCCATCCAACCAATCACACCGATCAGGGGCTGTCCCCCAATAATCCATCGCATTCTCTCTGACACCCTCGACCTTGTATACCAAAAACCTTGTACTGGCGTTATTCAAGGCAAATTATACGAAATTTACGAAATGGAATTGGATGACCCGTCCTCGAATCTAAACGCCCTTCTCAGCCACTGTGGGATACTTGCAACGGATGGACACATGATAACACTTGAAGAGTTTGAGTTACTGGGAATCGACAGGACTTTGGTCCTTGCTTATCTTCCATATTTTATGACATCCCTGTCCAAATTCATAATGAAGGCTTCCCTCGTTGATTTTGTCGGCACCAAGCCTTCCTTCAATCCTCGCCATCATGGTTTCGATACCCATCGACGAGGTTTGACTCGAAAATGGCTTCCCGCTGTGTTGGATTGCCGCCTCCATATTCCACGCGACGTAATGTCCCACACTTTCCTTCACATCTCTTCCCTGGAAACGAGCGTTGATATCCTGAAGACCCATATCAGATCCCAAGCTTGGGATGGCAGATTCCGGTGGAATGATAACCTTTCGGGGTTGCTTGCACTGCTGGACGATCAAGTTAGCCTCACAGCACTTTATTTTCCTATGCCCACCTAATTTTCCAAATTAGCAGTTCGACAAGTGTTGGCGTGTCACCGAGCCGTGCCCATTCCACACGCAAATGTCGCGGGAAGAGGTCCTACAAGCGAGCACGGCTCCCCTGGACGACCTCTGCATGACATTCATTCAGTATGCAAAGACGACGCCGCCAGATCAGGCGCGACTTTCCACTGCCTGGTTCTTCCGTGGCCCTGGAGCGAGGCACGCATGTGGCATACCATTGAGAATGCCATTCGGTCGTTCCTATCAAACATACATCACCGATCCTGATCGTTCTGGCGATCTTCACATCCCCCCGCAGTTATATCACCAATGGATGGCGGGGGTTGGCTTACAACATGCTGTTGATCTTGATGCTTCCACCGATTTCGATAATCTCGGTCTGTATCAGTTCTCCGTTGACTCCTGGGGCGAACACCTGCGATATGCCAGTCCGAGTGTGCATCTGCTTAACCAGCTCGAGGGGGAAACGGTCTGGGAAAATACGAAGCGATGGTGTCGATATAACAAGCAGGAGCAAAGGCCGATAGATATAGCTAATGCGGTCCTAGACTGGCTGCAGGCGTGTGTTGCTCTTCAGGTATGTGTTTTCTCTTCTTGCCTGCCTATGATCGCCCACACACACGCCATTCCCCCACACGGGCTCGTGGGACTGCCCCGTTTCGTTTGTTCGAGCTGTGGACAGGTCGGCGGAACGAGCTGCAGGCGCAGCGCCTCATATCGGCGGCGAACCTGCGCCTGCGCTAATGTGGGAGAGGAGACAGGCCTTGGCCAGACAGGCAGCAATGCTGTCAGCACACGCTTCCCTCCTCAGTCGCCGGAATGACGCATGAGCTCGAAGGTCGGGCGTGCATCGGTGTTGGCGTTGCTGTGGTTGGTGGAAGGCAGGTGCTGAGTGCAATAATAGGCGGGGCCGAGCTGGTCTTCACCGGGCTAACTTTGCTCATTCGGCGTTCTCGTGCACATTGAAGCGATGACTCAAGTTCTCAAGTAGGCTCGGAGCAGCAATAAGGGGTGTCAAACACCCCACTCCTGGCTCAAACGCTTGGATGTATTGACCGCCGTGATATAACAAAATCTACATATCAGGTAATGGGATGACCCCTGGCATGCTTTGGGCTGGGAAGGTGTAATCTGCGTGTTCAAAGACGACAATGCGGCCCATCTAGACATGATTGTGCGGCCCTACGAGCAAGACGTCAGCACGACGTTCCAATCCTTTTCGTGTCCTCGCGGGTAACATAGTCGATAATGGCGTCCAAGGAGCCAGCATGGACGCTCGCGGAGGTGCCGAGTCTGGCGTCATGTAGCATAGGGAGGAGCTTGAAAGCAGGATGCCAACGTCGCTGCCTGGATCCGCCAAGGCCGCGAGTTTGCGTAAGAAAGGGATATAAGGGTATTACGTGAAAGCTTGAAAGTCTCCTTGCAGACAATCCCGCGTAAAATTTTGCAATATGGCATCCAAGCCGGTATTCAGTCCACAAATTAGTACGAGTTCGAGCAAGACCGTCTGTCGGCGCAGCGGCACCACCCCATACAGGGGACGTGGACCGGACATTGTGCGCGTCGCGACGGCATACAGGGTATCCCCTACGTCCTGCGCCTCTCCATTCGCATCATGCGCGGCGTTGAAGATTCTAGGGAAGGGCGAGGGTTATGAGAAGACTTTCGAGTGTACCGGGAGCATCGAATCGTCGGGCCGCGGCCGATACGGGTTCGTGCTGCGCATTGTGAACGACGACGAAGGCCTGCGTAGGTCATGTGCGGGCAATCTGGATGTCACCAGCGCCACGATTACCGCACGTTGGATCGACTGGGAGGGAGAAAGACGCGCCGGGCGACCCGGACTACAAGCCGTTCCTTCTCCGGCGGACAGCGCCATCTCTGCTCCGCTATCGCTACACGCAGGGCGGGTTTGCGGGGGACGCGGTGCGCTTGCGCTGGTCGTTTGCGTGCGCCGCGGCACTTCGCATTGCGCAGGAGAAACTGTGGTCACGGCGGTTCTTCGCGGCGCGGTTCACGGAACGCAAGCGCTTTGTCGAGTTGACGACACGGGCACTCGTCGTGAGCATGGGTCTCACACCACAGAGCCCGCTATCACCGGCGAGCTTGAGCACTTGCGGTGGGACCTGAACCCGTCGGAGGCGCGGTTCTACCAGGCGCTTGCGGGATTCGAGATCCAGAAACTCCCATGACACCCGTGAGTAGCGAGTCCTGCCGCCTAGAACTGAACATTCCGCTTATACATTCTATGGCACAGCACATGGAGGCGTGACTGGTGCGAGCGTCGCATAACGAAATGACGAATACTGTGCCTGCAGTGCATGGCAGAAGACCTCTCGCACAATACTTGTGCACGGTTTGCATCGACAAGATGTCGTCGAAGTGTGGTTTCACACGGGGTGATCAGGGTCAAGCAGATGCTCCACAACTACCATTTCCCATGCATTGTGATGTGGCACAGGAGCCAATCAACCATGTTCAAGGCATCTTCCACATATTGGAAGCAGCAGCCACTGCTAGTGGCATCCATCCCAACAATGCAGGCATGACCAGCAAAGCAAATGAACCTGAGGTGGCCTGTCAGTGAATTCACTAAACCCATACCATATGGTATACTGGGAATGTTTGCTGAATCATATTACATGTTGCACTATAACATAGGTATATTGCTGTCTGGATCTGCTGAAGCTTTGAGTTTGCACACAAAAGGGGCATAAGGGTATATTGTACTGAAAGAGTGCCACAAGGTGACTTGTTGTCAAGTGGTGAGGTCAATAATGATGAATGTTGGGAGAAAAAGTGAAGGGGTCAGAAAAGGTGAAAAATCTCAATGAGGAGTAATGCCAAAGAGAGGTATGATAGGATAGAGGTATACATATCAACCAGCACAACAATCTAAGTTGATGTTCAACTAGAAATGAAGTCTCAGTCAATACTATCAAAGTGAGTTGTTGGAGAGAAAGCATAGCCATACTGGAAATTGAAAGGTTAACTGGCTATCAAGGCACAAGAGGCTCCTGCACTAAAAGGAATAACCTGGTCCTCAATCCAGACCTGACATTCCTAGCATTGGTGTGGACCACATTTCTGCATAGCATGAGCAGATGGATCCCAAATGTGCAGTTGATATGATTCCCTGAACACTGTTAGCAAGCTGAGAATAATCCAATAGGAAATGACCCTCAACACCAGGCCTAGTGGTATGATAGCATATCCAATGGTTGTGATCTAAACATTGAGGCAGTGGGTGGTGCCAGTGGCATCTGTAGCCCATGTAATGAGGAATGTGTGCTGAGTGCTGAATGGTAAATGTTCATCCATTGATGAAGGAGCAAT
>JASFDG010000248.1:14755-30759 GCA_036937095.1 Phaeolepiota aurea
CCTTGAGTGGCAGTCATGGCAATCTTGATAGTTATATCCTACATGGACGTGAGTCCGACGCGTCGCGAACAATTGAACAGAAATTTCACCTTGCAGATGATAAAGCCGACAGCATAGGCAGGCAAAAGGTGTTTGTTGATAGCATCATACGCATCAGGACCTGCACTCTTGAGCTCATCCAGTGTTGTAATCCCGGCCGGCCACTTTGACCAGGACACTTTGTCATCGATATGGTAGAATCCACTGGACTGTTTGAAGAACTGAGGTTGGAACCACCCTGCCCTGTCAACAGTGGCCAACGTTGCACGAAAACCGACTTGGATATCATATGATGTATTTCCGCTCTGGTTGTTCGAAGAACCAGCCGACGACGATGACGAAGAGTGAGAGTTGAATAAGAAAAGGCCAACGTCTGTCTGGGAGGTGCCCCTCAGACTTGAAGAGGATTCTGAAGAGAATTTCGTTGTGAGAGTGTGGTGCATTATAATTTCCTGCCACCTGCTTCCGCCTGCTGACTGCGTATTAGGTGGTAGGATAGGAGTGTCATTGATAGAGGTTGATAGTGGTAGGACTTGTGCTCCGGCTGCGTCAGTCGCGGCAGGCTTGCGAAGCGCTTGGCGACGGGCGGTAAGCTCGTTGAGGTCGGATGTGAGGGAGTTTATATCAAGGGATATTTGCGTTTGCTCCTTTTGCGTGTCTGTTGCATTGGCAAGCGCCTTTTCTGCAAGCAATTGCGAATATGCCCGCGACGCTTGGGTCACCGCCATTTGGGCATCGGTGAAGCTGTTCATTGCCCCATTGATCCCATCATAAACCGTCTGAGCGAGCTCATAAGTCTCTGCAACGGCCTCGAATTCGGGGAACAAGAATACGCCTGCTGCGTTGATGCAGCTTTTGGCTAGAGAGATGACCTCGTTGGTATATATGTTCGGTTTTGGGATTCAATTGGAGGACTGCGAGGCGGCCATTCAGCACATCAAGTTCCTTGGATTTCGCTTCGATTTGCTGATCGATGAGCGCTGGATCAGATGTAAGATCTTCAAGAGTGAACGAGGTCGATAACCCTTGGAACCAATCAATCGGCTGCAATTGTACGGGGGTAGACAGTAAGACTGCTATCAAATGAGCTGCTCGCCGATTCACGTAGGGCGTCTTTTGCATCTTGCAAAAATTCTGCGGGACTCTTGATGTCCATGTAACCCAGATACTGCCTGATAACATGGGATTAACCACGAACGACTGCATCTGCGTACTTTGAAGCAAGCATCTGTCCTCGCAAAGCAACAGGATCAGATCAGACAGTGGCTGCTGAAGGAAGTTCCTACCTCAGGATGGGTCTCAGACCTAATTGCCGCACAGCATTCGGGCGCAGCGTCATCAACTGAATACCTCCTACCACAGCGGGGGCTCCCTCTGGAGCAGCCTCCGCTGCTCAACCTGGATTCGGGCCTCAATTTTCCGTGTCAAATAAACTTGACGGGAATCAGGTCAACCGGATGGAGTTAGCCAATGCGTTGATGCAGGAGTATCTTTCGGCGAAGCAGGCATGGGAATCAGAGCCCGACAACATGATCAAGGGAGCAACGCCTGCTACACTTGACGAAGTGACACGCAGATTGTCGCATATCACCGCTATTCGCGAAGCCCAATTGATGATTGGAATCCAGGGAGCAGGTTGTTGAGGCAGTGTTCGTAAACAATTGAAAGGTTGACACCATTGGGAGCACCAACGACGGTGCCGACGTTATACAACTGGTCAACAAGCCTGAATTCGCTTTCATTGACGACAGTTGGCTTGACAAGTTGGCTATATATTCCAGCGGTTGATGTATCCCATGCGAACTGCGACTGTTGGAGGAATCGACTAGGAAATTGGAGGGCAAAAATTTGACCCGTGGGAGGCGAGAATAGATCGGTGAGCGCACCGAGAAGGGTGTCCAGAAACGGACCAGTAGTCACTGTATCGGAAGCGCCATGGCTAGGATCTATATCATGTCCCAGATCCGGACCGGCAGGTGGAGGGTTCAGCCCATAGACGTACTGGGGATGTGCTAGGACATATGCATCAAGTTGAAGCCTTCAGCCTCGTACGCATTGTGCGAGCATATATCCTTTGTAAGCCAGCGGAACCTCGGTTTCTTTCAGCAAAGATATTGTTCCTGGCCTGTATCAAGCTTTGCAATTCTGGTGACGCGGGATCTAATCCGAGCTCGACAAGGTTGTTCGCAAGCTCCCCTGGGGCTTCGTCGGCCTGGGATGCTGGATAAAGTACCTATGACCTTTTTATCAAGGATTGCAACAGAATCAACATGTAACTTATCCCCAGGAGGGCCAGATCCTTTGGCGATGGCTCGAAATTGAAATCTGTACTGTTGGCTATGAGGATGCTTTTGACGTACTCCCACTGTGATGTCCCATAGTAGTAAAATGGGTAGAGCATGATCGATTTCGAGTCGAAGGGTGTGTGAGTCAAGTAAGCCCCGACCTCCTTGTGGTATATCAGGCTTGTGGTCGAAACCTGTTCATGCAATAAACCCAACGCATGTCCTATTTCATGGTATATGACTCCTTCACCCGCACGTCGAAACCATGGAATAAAGGGTCGGGTTGAAAATACCTGCCAGTCGTGGAAGAACATCGTCGTGTTGGGTAGCCCGCCATTTGTCTTCCGTTCTTCCAGAGAATTATTGGCATTTATGCAAGCCGTTCCAATAACTGACCAGGACGACCACTCGACGCTGCGACCGAAAGAAATTTTTATCTGTGTTACTGCCGCCTGATCAGGTGGATTTTCCACAAATGTGAGGTTCATGCGTTCCTCATAAAAGAGGAAGGCCTGCCGAACAAGCCCCTGCCGATAGGCACCTCCGGGGGAAAGGGTATTGCGCCAAGGATTTGGCATAACATCACCAGGTGGCATGACAGGATCGAGGAAACAATAAGTGATGATATCTCCTGGCATCCAAAGGTTGTCAGCTTCCGAAATCACGCCGTGGCTTGCTCCAGTTGGTGCAGGGTCGGCAGAGCCCGCAGGACTGGTGGTAGGAGCAATATCCTCCCTTGACTCATCGGTGCCGCAAGGATTAGGGAGATACATTGTCACGGCGATTTGGTCATCCGTTTGACCTACGCAATGAAAATATAGAATAAAAGTGGAACGGACAGCAGCCCAATCCCCTGCACTGAAGAAAGCTCGTATATTGGCCTGAAAATCTCCGCTGATTCCCACCTGGGCCAAGGCGAAATCAATTGTCCAGACTGCGTCATGAATAGTAGTAGCTCCTGGATACAATAAGAACATGTATGCTTTGTCGATGTTGGAGAGATCAGGATTTGGGGATACATCCATGGCCTGAATATTCATTGCGTCTGGCATATAATATCTAGCGGGCCGTTGATAGAATGGCCTATTTCCAGTTGCCCAATAACTTACCTCATAATGGAGGTGATATCCAATTTCAGATAGTTACTGACATTTTGGGTGTTGTATAAGTCGAAAAATTGCTTTTGTATGTCATCTGGCGCCCAACTAGGCTGCACGTTGGACTCGACGGTGATAGCGGCTATAGGAGATGATGTCAAGAGGCGGTTATACGCATAGAAGTACTCGAAATAGCAGTGTAACCGGGCCTCCTTGGGCGTACGACTGGTGCTCGTGAATCAGTCCAAGAGCATACCCAAATTAATGTAAAATGATGGCACGTTCGTTAGCACTCATGGTAGATGCCATTCCTACACCTGCTAGGTTCGTTGGTTGGCCAGTTGGCACGAGTGTACATTCAATGCCAATGTATGACCAGGAGGCAGAGTTGGCATCGAAGGTAATTCTTATATCCGCTGTGGCACTATCGGTACCAGATACAACTGCAAAGTGGACGTTGACAATTGCTTGCCATTCTTGAATCGCAATTGGCACTTGCTCTGCTGTGTTGTGGTTCCACCGAGATAACCTATTTTGATTTGCTGGATTGTAGAATAAGTAAACCGGAAGGAGGAAGATGTTCAGATGTCCACCTTTCCGATATCCCATAATAGTCCCGCTTTCGCTGTCAAAGGCTGAGCGAGGGCGTCAGTTGGTGACGTACTCCCATAGCCTTGCTTTATGGAGAATAAACCAACATCTGCACAGGACCGTTGGAACCAGGGTTGTGATGGGGTAGTAGCGGCCATAATGGCAAATTGTGGTAGATACATTGCCACATAGGCATTCTTATATTACTTTGGCGTGTCCAATTTTGTGAGGTAGGTCGGCCAGCGTGGACCTGCACTTTGACCGTAGTGCTCGGGGGTCGAAATCTAGGCCCGCAACCAATGCGTGGATTGTCGGGAGAGCTACTATTGCATATAATGCGGCAAGCCGCCAAACTTCATGCTGAGGAGGTTGACAGCGGGAAGGCACGGACTTATTATTAGAATTGGTGAGAATCTGTAACGGTGAAGAACGAGATATTCATCTGACTTACAGCTCTCAGCTAGAGTTCCATCATTACCTTGACAAGGCCGCATCGAACGGACACCCGCAATCCTATCTGATGAAGCTGAAGGACTAAGAGGGTCTGGCAGGATTCGGCGCAAGGATTCGGTCTTTGGGCGAAAGGCGGTTAACTCAGAGGCGTGCTAAACATCGTGGTTTAGAACGGCTAAGCGTGAATACCGAATGTGGCCGCTCTGGCATATGAATGAATGTGGTAGGAACAATCGCACAAATTCGATTATCCAAATTCGATCTGGATCAAGTATTGTGAAAATTGGACCGTGCCTAAGCCTAGAGCTGCAGTATCATAATTTGGGGGCCAATATGTACAGGTTCTGGTTTGCCGCATCAGAGAGCCTATGCGAGGATCATGAGAGACACAGCTAAAGCATCAGGCAAGGAAACCATTTTTGCTTGTTCAAGCTTATAAGAACTCAATCCAACACCCATTCTGTGATCAATGCCAACTTGATTGATACATTGCTCATGGCACTGCTTGAACAGAGATGATGGAGTCTCTGTAATAACTGTTTGAACCCTGATTGATGTTGATGTGGCGTGGTTACCAAATGCAGGTTGACAACAAGACTGTTTAAACAAGACGCATCCTTTTCATTTCTTTTCTTCTCTAGCCTTTACCATTGTAATTGCTTTCCCTTTGAAAGCTCCTGCTCGTCGTTCCTTGCGTTGCTCAACGTACTTCACTAGACCGGCAGGCTCCGCTGGTCTCGTCTAGAATTCCAAACACAGCGCACTCGAGGTTTTGCTGCTAGGGTTTCATCAGCCCCCGCACATCCTTCTCCTCGTGCCTATTGTTTGCTTCTAGCCGTAGTTCCCTTGACTCGACGTCAGGACAAAACACACGACTCCCTCCAAGTGAAAGCCACAATCTTATACAGCAGTAGTCCATATCTACCTCGCTGATTCTTTTTTCTTGTGCCACAACCCCATACTCGCCTCTAGCCCCACTTTTCTTTTCGTAACATGAATCTTCATCCTCCTTCTCCAAGCCCAAGCCCTTCGCCAGGGCCCAACGATAACAACAAGGCTAATCGCCAATCGATGGGCCCATCTGTTCGCGGTACTCCCACGCTTGCACCAGCCTCGCCACGTCCTGGAGGACATTCAGGCGCCAGACCAACTAGTGAACTTCTGGGCGGTACTGTCACTTTCCAGACACCTGAAGGTACTCAAATTCATCCTTGGTCATGCGTCGGAAACTGATAGCTATCAACAGCCGAGGCTCTTGATCAATGGTTTGAAAACCTTCAAAACTATGAAGCTACTCTTGTTTGTGCTGTCCGTATTCAGAATTTCACGATCTAACAAGCCCTGTAGGAGGATATGGCCGCCGCCTCTTTGGATGTCAATTTCAAAGAGGAACTCAGTGCCATCGAGCAATGTTGGTTTTACAACGCTTATTTACGCTCTGGCTGATCAGTTGGCTTTCTCAGGGTTCAAAGTTCTCTCTGAAGCCGAGCGCACAGCCGCTCTTTATAGTCTTCTCCAACATTCTACTCAGGTTCAAATCAGGTTCTTTATTACCGTCTTGCAGCAAATGGCTAGATCCGACCCAATGTCGGCGCTTCTTTCTCCAGCAATGGGAGGTATGTTACCTCAATACCCATTTCTAGCCATGTGATTGAGATCGTATAGGTTCCATGCAGAGCCAGATGGAGGCCAAGTTGGCAAGTATCAAGTCTCCCGGCTTAAAATCTGGCCTTCCGGCGTCCCCAACAACGCGCAGCTTTAATCGACAATCCCTCGCGCTGGATAATTCGTCCAATTACCTGTCTCCAGATTCAGCCGCTACTTTGACCAGTAATGATGCCGCCACCACCCTTGCCCAGCAGAGGGCCAAGCTCAAGGCCAACAATGCTGCCCATCGCATTTCAGCACCTGTATTAGCGACCACTGGTCTCGATAGCCGTACTTCTTGGGGATCTACTCAACTTGCTCAAGTGTCTGAGCAAAATGCGCCAGCTCAAGAAGTTACTATTAATCCATCTCGCCCCAAAAGCACTGAATTTTCTGGTACCTTGGGTTCACCAAGACCAGGAGGCGAAGCAACTATCGGCGATAGCTGGGCCAGCATGGTCAATACACCACTCATCCCCATGTTCAAGGAAAGGGCCACACAACCCCTTGACGCAGCGGCGAATAAGTTGAATGAATGGAACACGAAGGGATCGGGCCCTGGTGTCCCACTCATGGGCGAGGTCCCTAATAGTCGCCGCCGTGGCAAAACCGGCAGCGGCGATAATCTTCATGGTAACAACAACGGGAATGGCCAGTCCAATGGAGGCATGTATGATGATAATGGCAACCTTGTTAATGCAGGACAACAACAAAGTCAGCAACGCGGCGGCATGCGGAACGCCAGTGGGGGAAGTACTTTTAGCGGTGGAGCAGGAGGGTGGTCTGGTACGCGGAGCCCGGGGCTCTCGAACGCCGCCGCAAATAGGTTCGGCGGGAATGATGACCTCAACGGCATGAACGGACTCGGTATGCAGATGAACGGGCTGAACATGGGATTGGGTAGTCCGACCATGGGCATGGGTATGCCAGGTTTTGGTGGGATGACTCCCATGAGTCCGTTCAATATGTTGAGCGCAATGGGTATTTCTCCAGAAGCCCAGCTCCTAGCAGCCCAGATGGCTGCCAATGGTTTTACACAGCCCGGGGCTTGGCTTGGAATGCAGCCCATCTCTGCTACAATGAATAATAGGCGCAATGGGCCTCAAAGTGGTCGGTCACCCATGAAGACTTCCTCGACCGGGGGAAGCCGACCTGATGGAGGAACCCCAAAAGCAGAGGAGGACGTTGACCCCTCAATACTCAATGATGTGCCGGGGTGGTTGCGAACCTTGCGTCTACACAAATATACTCCTAATTTCGAGGGCATGAAGTGGCAAGACATGGTGGTAATGGATGAAGCAGCGCTGGAAGCCAAAGGCGTTGCGGCCCTCGGGGCGAGGAGGAAAATGCTCAAGACCTTTGAACTGGTCAGGAAGAAAATGGGTATCGAAGGCCCGTCAACCTCTCCCTGAAAGACTACGTATCGTCCAGAATCGTAACTGGCGATGCCTTTCGTGGCAGGCCTGGATACCATATCTTCCTTAAAAAATTCACTCCCCTTTTTTTCGCCCAATCTTTGATTGGACAAATGGAATCTTTTCTTTTACAACCCTATGCGTATGTTATAATCCACGGTCTGGCTCGTTTCCCATTCCTATCTCAACTCATCTTTGTATAACACTTTCTTTCTTGCGAGCTTATCCACACCATTCGTAATAAGTTGAATGAATGATTTGTGTGCCTACAACTGGTGGCTAACACTAGGCCTAGTATCTCACAAGGAACCGGCAATGGGCCTCGACCCCTGTAATTTCCTTTGTGGACAGTGCTGTTAAAAATGGGGTGCATGACGATGGCATGTGGCTACGCTGATGCTGATTGGGTGCCTCCACTGCCACAAGAAGAATCCCGCAAAACCTGCAAACAAGGGCGAAGAATTGCGAATTTGAACGTAGAGTTCTTGCCACAAACACCGGCCCCGTGCAAGTCCGAATATATAAACACTCTTCCCAATCTTCTCGCCAGCGTACCTTTGCTTTCTTGATTACAATCATCACCGCCCCTCTCCATCATCTCTTATCTCAGCCGCTTACCTCTCTCTCTCTCCCGTTTCTCCTCAAAATGAAGTCGAACCATTCAAGTCGCAATGGCTCCCCGCTGCGCCCTGCATTCTCGGGGATAGCCTCCTACAAGGTTGATAAAATGTCTGTTGCAGACGAGCTGCACCCCGTTATCCACGCTGGTCGAGTGGCTGTTGTCACAGGTGCCGCAAATGGCATTGGTAAAGCAGCCGCCAAGGAGTTTGCAAAGTGCGCCTCCTCAGGTATTTCTGTGACCCCTCTAACTCTCAGACCCCCCCTTAGGCTTGGCCTTAAAATCGCCATCGCGGACGTTGACGAAGTCATATTGAAGGCTGTTGGAAAGGACCTCGCAGCTACCATCGGGGATGCGAATGTTCTTGTAGTGCCAACTGATGTAGCAAAGCTCGAAGATGTTGTCAGACTCCGAGACCGAGTCTACGAAGCCTGGGGGGAGGTGAGGCTCCTTACGTCTGGTTCGCACCCGACGTTGCTCGTTCCATGACTTTCTCTTCCTTTTCGTCACTGGATCCCTCGTTTCGTTCCATCCACCCTGTCTTCATGCACCGATCGGCTTGATCTTTCATTGTCTTCCATACCTGTCCTGCGCTCCTTCAATCCTTCCCGATTAAGCCGACATCCCTTACCCAGTCCCTCACCTGTTATGTGTACTCACACTCATCCAGGTTGCGGTGCTCATGAACAATGCTGCCATTGGTGTCAAGGGCACTTCATGGGATGGGTTGGAGAACTGGCACCAGATCTTCAATGTCAACTTATTTGGGTGAGTCTGTTCTCATACGGAGCCACGTATTTGGGACCTGATGTCGTCCTATTCAGCGTAGTCAACGTCCAACAAACCTTTGTACCCGTAAGCTTTCTGTTGTGTGTCGACAGAAGGATTTGGATGTTAACAGCCACATGTAGTCAATGATTCATCAGGAAAACCAAGCCATGGTCATCAACACTGGGTCGAAACAAGGCATCACAAATCCCCCGTAGGCCCCCACCCACATGCTTTGATTTAATACCAAGTCTGATGTGGTGCCCTACAGTGGGAATGCTGCATATAATGCTTCGAAAGCTGCGGTCAAAAGCCTCACTGAAGGACTCGCACACGAGCTTCGCGAAAGGCCAGACAGTAACGTGACCGCTCACCTCTTCATGTGCGTTCTAACCCCGTCTCCCTCGTCCAATGTTGTTCTTGGAGATATAATTGGACTGACTATGGCCCACACCGGATACCTTATAGACCCGGATGGACTTTCACTTCCATCGGCGGTGCCGATGTACTGGGTGAGAAACCCGCAGGAGCATGGACACCGGAAGAAACCGTTCTCTATATGATCAACAAAGTGCGGAGCGGGGACTTCTACATTCTCGTACCCGACAACGAGACCAAACGCGAAATCGACCAACTCCGAATTATGTGGGGCGCGGCTGATATTGCTGAAGGGAGGCCTGCGTTGAGCCGCTGGCATCTCAATTACAAGGCCCTCTACGAAGAATATATAAGAGAGGGGTTAGCAGCGCTCGAGTGAGCAAGGTGGTGCAAGAAGTTAATAAAGATCAATACTGAAGGCTGTTGTTATTATGGGAGTGCCGCAATGGATGTAATTCTAAGAGATCTGATATATAGACTTTTGAAATGAAACGGACAGTGTAACATGTGCAGAGTCACAAGTTCATTGGTGTGGATTTTCTCTTGGCACATACAGGACTAGGAGCAGGCCGACCGGGCTGGGCGCTGAGGCCTGAGGCGTGAGGCCTCGGAGACGTGTAAATTGAATGTTGAATTTACAGGTTTGTTATTGAGATGCACACCCTTGGGGTGGCATAATGTGAATTTCATGATCCCACTTGCCGAGCCGAGAACTGCGTGATGATGACAAGTCGGTTAGTTACCCCGCACCCCAGAGTCGGTAAATGGGAATTTGATCAAGCTCCTCCCGTGCTGCGTTTTGACATTTTTCTTTTCTTCACAGCCTATTTTCAAAATTACTCCAAGGGCAGGCTTCGAGCCATTATTAGCCTGGCGTTCGGGAATATTTAGGCATCTCCGTACTTCTCGTGCGCCAACAAGTATTTTGATCCCGCCACATCCAGGGCAAACCGGGCTAAGGTCCGTCCGCCATCGATATTTGAGCGCTCAGCTGCAGACGTGTTTATGTGTTGAGCCAAGGGAAGATGCAGCCTCGAAATTTGGGGATGCCCTCTGTGGGGTGCTGCTCTCTGCTGATATGAAGGTGTGAACGATCTGACATTGCATGTATTTCAAAGGGACGATGTTATGGGCGAATGTTGAGGTGATATTACTCCTGTTTTGCGATCTGACATTGGGCGTGGAACGATGCTATGGCAAATGTGTGAACGTTTGAGGTGATATTTTGTCGTTCTGTCGCCAAATTGGTCTACTTACGCGCCAAGCCAGAATATTGGGCCCTTAAGTCTGATATGAGGGCCTCGCTTAGACCATCCATAAGTCAGTGGGTGATTTGTTGGGGGAAATATGGTCATGTGTGGCCTGAAACGATACGAAGGTCCGCGCAAGTGTCTGCTAAAGTTTCTTGCCAAACTAAAAGGGTCCCCGAGAAAGGAAAGCGGCCGGCGCTGGTCAGACTCAGGTGTGCTCATGAGTGGGTTGTCACGTACAATTATTATAGTCTGTGAGATCCGTTCCAAGGTATAACCTCTGTAAACAACATGCCGTGGCCGATCACATATAAGAAGGCCTCGATGCACGGAGCACAAAATATATTTTCTATCCATCCGATTATCATCTTCTCTCATACTTTTGCTCAAAAAATCTTGTCGTCGTCGCGTTGATTGAGAGTCATTATGTCAACACCAGAGTCGACGCGTCTCGCGGTGCCCCAGCTATCTGCATTAAGCTCTCTGAACTTCAGCAACAGTAGCGATGCTTCGTTGCACCGTGTCAAGAACATCCCTGGTTATACAACACCTGTTTTCAAAGGGAAAGAGGAACAACGTGCACTCGTCGAGAATGACGTCGCCGCTAAGGTAATGACCCCACGCGCACCTGTGTTGACGCAACCCTGATCTTGGCACTGTTAGGGCTTTATCCCTCGTGAGCTCGTCGCTGGCGAGGTCAATTGGTTCTACTCCAATCTGGGCATCGACGACACATATTTCCAGAATGAGTCCCGTGAAGTTATATCAGACCACATCATCGCCCTCTTTGGGGCAAAGATCCTCGCGTACACCAAACACGACCCAAATACCCTGGTTATTGACCTCGAGAAGGTCGATGAGAAAGGCAATGGCGCGACATTCATTCACACAAGTGCGCCTGGTTTAACTACTTTGGAGGGCCCTGGCGCGACTTGTGAAGCTAGGTATGTTTACTTCCTTCAATCTCCGAGGGTATTTTTAGTACCACACCAGGGGTCTTATCTCTCGTTAACTCGAACTGCCACGGACCCCTGTAGTACCATTCATCCTAAACGACACAATACTAACACTATCTGTTAGGATCGATGAACTATTCTTGGACAACTCAACACCCAAGAGAGCATACAGGCTCGAGACTTTCCGCTCCGCTGGATCCATTTCAGCGACGGCTTCGCAGCAGCTGCGATGCTATTTCGTCACCAAATGCCACTTTCCATCAAAGCCGCCATCTCTCACCGCTGAGGGGAAGACAGACATACGCTCAGTCTCGGACTCGTCCTTCCTAGAGAAGGCGACCAAGAATACTCTAGAAATATACCAACAGGTTTATTCATGTCCGAATCTGCCTGTGTCAATGATTGACGTTGCATCTTAGGTTATGTGGAATGTAGAAACGCGATACGGCCCTGTTATCGAGGTGTTTGAGGTTGAAGGGTCCCGTGAAAGGAGACTGGTCATTGGATACAAAATGGGAGGCACCTCCAAATTCTTCAGGTGCTCGCTTTGCAACATCCTTTGAACGTTCATATCTGACTCGAATAACAGCGCATTGTCTAATCTCTACCACTTCTACTCCTTGTATTCGGCGCGTAAATATGTTGGTAAGTCAACCTTGCCTGCCCCTTGTGCATACAAGAGCTAAATCTAATTTTATAGAGCAATTTTCGAATGGCGTCACCATCATCTCACTTTACCTCAATCCCCTTCCCAACAATAACGCACCCCCTATCGAGCACTCCATTTTCCAAGTCATGAAGGAAGCCTCGTTGCTTTTCTGTCTTCCTGATAACCCTTTCTTCCTTGCAAAGTCTATGGGAGGCCACGCTGTTCAAGAAGCTACCTATGCTTGTGGGTTCACTTGACTTAGTTCGAGATCATAACCTTACTATGGCGTTTTTCTTAGATTCCGGTTGGATTTTTGCTCAACATTTCTGCAACCGCCTCGGTCCTGCCTATCTCCAGCTGAAAAATGTATTGGACGAGAGTGACCCTGCGCACGCGGAGGTGCTCAATGACATCAAGCGGCGTTTCCGCGAAGAGACCTTTACTCGAGAGAGTATTGCTCAGGTTATCTTAGCTTATCCGGAGCTCGTGAGTCGCATCCTATAATCCTATTCCGAATTGTAACGCTAAGATGTAAATAACCGATAGATTCGGTTGCTGTATGTGAACTTCGCGATGACCCATTACCCGTCGACGGATGAAGCATCTCAGCTAATGTACGTTGGCTTATTTGACTTCGCTGTCACCTTTCTCATCAGGTCGCTCAAGGCCTACGCTCTCGTACCAGCGTTTGCAAACAGTTCAAGCACACACGGACGAGGAACTATATGACAGGATTCGACGCACGGTGCCAAACAAACATGAATTGCAAGTTCTTGAGAGCTTTTTGATTTTCAACAAGTGCGTCTTGCAACCTTCGGTCCAAAACCTTTGTTGACAGAATCTGTGCCCAGGCATGTCCTCAAGACAAACTTCTACCAGCCAACTAAAGTTGCCCTGTCTTTCCGCCTCGCTCCCGATTTCCTGCCTGAGGTTGAGTACCCAAAGAAACCCTTCGGCATGTTCTTTGTAATTGGCAATGATTTCCGTGGGTTCCACATCCGCTTCCGCGACGTCGCCCGAGGAGGAATTAGAATTGTCATGTCCCGAAACAAAGAGTGCGCATATATGCTCGCGTATTTGCCAATTCTTTATGATCTCATTACGCTTACAGGAACTATTCAATCAACCAGAGGATGTTGTAAGTATTTCCCACTGCCCTTTTCAATGGGGGAGCAAAATATTTACAAAGCTCTACGAAGGTTCGACGAAAACTATGGACTCGCCTCCACTCAGTCACTGAAGAACAAGGATATTCCTGAAGGAGGTGCGAAGGGTACCATTCTCCCTTCGTAAGGCCTTCTTGCGTCTGCACTGTGGACTTTCTGATGTTGTGCATAGGCTCGGTGCCAGCCCAAGACGCTGCTTTGAGAAGTATGTCGATGTGAGTCGGCTAGTGTTGCAATCCTCACTAGGAAGAACTAAAGTTTTCAACAGGCCATCGTTGACCTTCTCATTCCTGGCAATTCGCCTGGGGTGAAGGATCGCCTGGTAGATCTGTATGGGAAGCCCGAGCTTCTGTTTTTCGGTCCTGATGGTAAGTTGATGCATTCCTCTTTAATCGTGCTGTGGTTGACTGGTAATGAAGAGGGGACTGCTGACATGATGGACTGGGCCGCACGTATGTTGTTCGCATCCCTGGATACATATTGCCGTCTAACATCATCTTTCTAGTGCATGCCCGTTCTCGAGGCGCTGAGACATGGTGGAAGTCTTTCACAACAGGCAAAAGTGCTGAGACCCTGGGTGGCGTTCCTCATGACACATATGGTATGACCTCGCTGTCAATCCGACAATACGTCCTTGGACTGTACAAGCAACTTGGTCTCCGAGAGAAAGATATCACCAAAGTCCAAACTGGTGGTCCGGGTAAGCCAACAAGCCCTAGCAAAGACTGCAGCAACTGACACCCTGCTAGACGGCGATCTTGGATCCAGTATGTGTTCTTCGAGGCCACTTTGATTCTAATATCAATCATGCATTTAGATGAAATCCTCCTATCTTCGGACAAGACGGTTGCAGTGATTGATGGTAGTGGTGTCCTTGCTGACCCTGCTGGCCTCAATCGCGCGGAACTTGTTCGGCTCGCGAAGTTGCGCGTGCCCGTATCCAACTTCGATGTTACTAAGTTGAGTAAGGACGGGTACCTTGTTAAAGTCGAGGAACATGATGTCAAGCTGCCTTGTGAGCCGTCTATGCAACTGCGAGTCGTAACCTCTAATCGAATCGATAGCTGGCGAAATGATCATTGATGGCACTGATTTCCGAAATGGTGCACACTTGCGCTTTAAAGCTGACCTGTTTGTCCCGTGTGGTGGACGGTAAGCCCATTAGCAGCCCTTAAATCTGGTATCTGACCTTGGCGTTATTTGTACAGCCCCGAAGCCGTTAATATCTCCAACATGGCAGCGCTTGTCGATTCAGAGGGCAAACCTCACTTCAAATACATCATCGAGGGCGCGAACTTGTTCCTTACCCAGCAAGCGCGCCTCCATCTCGAGAAACGCCGGGTTATCTTGTTCAAAGATTCGAGCACGAACAAAGGTGGTGTCACCAGCTCATCGCTCGAGGTTCTTGCCGGCCTGGCACTCTCCACTCAAGAATACATTGACCATATGATTTTCAAAGACGGCAAACCATCTCAGTTCTACCAGAATTATGTCAAGGATGTGCAAGCGAAGATTGTTGAAAACGCTGCTGCGGAATTTCAATGCATCTGGCGCGAACATTCGCGTCTCGGGGGAGCCAAGCCTCGCACAACCATCTCCGACGAACTGTCATCCACCCTAAACAACCTCCAGGCTGAACTCGAGAGTTCCGACCTGTTCGATGATGTCCCAAGCCGAAAAGGTGTAATGCGCCGCGCGATTCCGAAAACGCTTGTTGATCAAGTGGGCTTGGATATCCTCCTGCAGAGACTGCCAGAGGCTTATCAAAGGGCTTTGTTCTCCAGCTGGGTGGCATCCCACTTTGTGAGTGCCCTACCAAGATGCATTGTTTCCATAGGAATGCTAATTGAACCCTTCAGATATACAAGTATGGCGTGAATGGCTCGAGTGTAGATTTCTTCCACTTTGCGAGAGACCTTGCTTGAGCATATATACGCCCTCCTCGATCTTACATAGATTCATAGACTGGGGGGTGTTTAAAAAAAAGAGAGGATTCCCTGTTACACGTTTCTGTACAAAAACTTGTCATATGGATTTTTTAGGTTAATATGTGAATAATAATTGTAGGTCGAGTTGATTTCTATTCCTGGAGGCCTTACAGTGATCCACCACTCCTTGTCCCAGTAGTCTCTAAGGTACTAGGTAGCACTAGAAACAAGATCAAATAATAAGCCCCAAATATTTGCAAAAATTTGAATACTTATTTTAAATATGTAAGGTACATATGAACCAAGAAGATATTCATGTTGATATTTTAAAAAATGTGAACAATAACAATAGTATGAAATGGAAGCCATATATTTGAAAAAGAAACCAAGATAATAGTTTAAACAATTGGAAAGCATAGTTAGGGCATTAACATCTCTGCAAAAACTTATAATTTGTACTAAAATATCTAGCCATTTTTATTGGGCCTTTTTGTTTAGAATAATAAGCCCTCAAAATTTATTGCCAGCCAATTAAAAGTCTTTGTTTTGGATATTAATCCACATAATATTCAAAACATTTCAGCTAGATATAATTGCTATGATAATTCTTTTTTGATAGAATGTATTGCTTTTTGGTAGAATGTATTAGCTCAGCAATAAATAGAGGTAGATATATTGATAGTCCCATTATTTTATTTTACTGCATTTATTATATATAAAATATATTATATCCTACTTTACTTATTTGAATATATTGGATAAA
>JASFDG010000249.1:0-30697 GCA_036937095.1 Phaeolepiota aurea
TTGCTTCCATATGGTGTATTTATTTCTGCTTCAGGGATCTCGAGAGCAGAGAGGGCGAATATCGATCCCAGGAATTGGACCCACTTTCCATCCGCGAGTGGGGCGTGATTGGAGGGCGGCTGCGTCTTGCAACCTTTGAATTGGATGGTACATCTATGTCAGGGATCTGGGGTGAGATTCCAGGTTAATTTAGGCCCTACTGGTGGCGAGGTGAGGGCTGGGCAGAACCTGAATGGGTTGGATGCCCATAAAAGCTACAGTATGAGCCGGTCAATTGGGTAAACGGCTGCTTCTGTAAGTCATGCGAAGCCGAATGGGAGATGGAACGCCCAAGTGATTGGGCAACGGGTTACGTTGGTGGCACTCAAGGTATTACCGGCGGGAGCAGACCCGAGTGGTGACAGGTGTATCTGAGCGATCGACCCTGTTATGGCGACACAAGATGTCCATTGATAACGACGAGGCTGATAGGCGGAGACAAGGAATCGACGACTTGATGTGTTCATCAACGACAAATGGTTACGAATTATTTAAATTTATTTTCCATTTTTGATAGGACCGGCATCCTCCGGCAACCTTGCATGTATGTTTTTTCCCAATTGCGTGGTTCATTCCAGATTGGTTACATCTCTCTTCAGGACCCCCGAAAAGCAGAGCAAAATATATTATATATAGGTTCGTTTGGGTTCTCGAAAGAACAAACTTCTTGTCCTGACCATGCGTCCAAAGGTAAAGGCTGGCGATAGTCCTGCCCATGCGTCGAAGAAGCAGCAGAAAGTGCCTCTGAACAGTGCCGTTCAACTCCCTCGCTCATCGTTCATACTGGCGGACTCGACACCTTCGTTCTCAGGTAAACTGGCACCCTCACAACCCTGCGAGCCCTCCTCGTCATCCTCATCAGACAACTTGAGTCCAATACCAACGTCTTCGTGTCGTCGACGACGACTAATTCGCACACACGCAAACGACCTCACCTCGCTGCTACCATCAAGTTTCCTCTTCACTCCAGCAGATTCACTCAATCCAACAGGGTACCTCTCTAAAAAGTCAAAATCCCTCTCATCTCCGCTGCTTCATATAGGCGACCTTTTAGCATCACCCCCACCGTATTCTCTGCTCAATCATTCGCCGGCCCCTCAGCACATGTATTCGGATGCAGAGGATGATGAACGGGACTATAATGATGTGATTTACACCTCGTGGAACGGCCCCAATAGGCCTGCACCCTCTGGCAGCACAAGCAGCCTATGCATGGGCCCTTTTGGCGGAGCCCCATCAAACGCGTACTCACGGTCTCGCGATAAAGCGAAGCCGATATGCACGACGCCAGGCCAACTCTGTGCCGGAGAGACAGAAACCGAAACTGACGAACCTGTACGTTTTTTAGTCTTCTGTTTTGGTTTTTTTGGGGTTTGCGCCGATTTGGCAATTTGTATATCACGAATGATCAGCCTACACTGTTATTGCTCCGTATTCGAACCTATTGAGCACCACTCACACCTTATCATCGCAGTCCCGCCATCTTCCCACTGCCCGCATTGTCTCCCCGTCTGGCCCTGTCGTCCCCCCCAACACCCTTCAAGAACGCCTCACGCCTTTTCTCTTTGAATTTTCTCGTCTCCTCTCGATTGTGCCTGCTGTTATCGGAACGCTTTTTAACTTATACCGCATATATCAACCCCCTACCGCCCGCATTAATGGCCGACCGCCTCCGGAACGTGTTGATTACTTTATATCCGCCCTCTGGGTACGTCTCCACCGTATGCCTGCATGTTGATTGCTTACACCTACCTCATCCAGGCTGTATTAACCGGCTACCAATGCCTATGCCTGACAACAGGCCTGCTCACCCGGTGGCGCCTCTACTACCCGCCACTGCCGACGCTAGTGCGCCTCCTCGCGCTGCAGGGTATCTGCTGGCCCGCGACGCAGCTCACGCTCACGGTTTTTGAGCACGAGAAGCGGCCCGCGCTTGTGTGGGCGCTTATCGCGACGACGACGTGCACGAGCCGCAGCGTGCAGATCTGGGTCACGAGCAACCTGTGGTGGGAGCGGCGCGATGCGGGGAAAGACGCGGGGGGCGCGAACGGTGTGGGCGGTGGAGGGGGTGGCACCGGCGACACGGGTGCGGAGCCCCCCGTGGTGGTGAGTGCGACGGCGGAGACGCGCCAGGCGTACTGGCGGCGCTGGGGCGGTGGCGGAAAATGGGGCGGGCGCCGGTGGGACTGGAAGGAGGTTGGCGTCAAGTGTGTGCTTCCCGCGGGCATCCTGTATTTCGTCATGGCATGGGCGGAACAGCTGCGCCGCGAGTTTGCAGTGTGTTAGGAGGTCTCGCTTGACAGTTCCCTCTCTTCGGTTTGCTTTTTTTCATCGCTGCGTTAAACACTCGTCTTTTTTTTTCGCTCTTCACTCCCGTTTTATGGCCCAGCCTTTTTAACATGTTTTTGCTTTGCCGACAGGAGTTCCTCCGTGCCCTTCTTTATGACATGTATTTTAGCCATCCAACGACCCACCCAGTCCGTCTGTATATTATTTTTTACATAGACGCCAAAAAAATAGACGATTTCCCTGATGATCTTATCCTTAGAGTCCGTACAGACGTTCGGTGCGGGCGGTCCGTCAGGACCGAGCGGAGATTGAAAACCGCACAGGTACCCCGTCGTACATCTCCAAATATCCCTTGGCGGCAGCAATGGGCAAACAGTGCGATAATGAAGGAAATCGTCGGTTTTTTTGCTTCAACACGGGAGTGAACAGTTGAAAAGAAAAGACAAGTGTTTAATTCAGTGATGAAAAAAAAAAAATAGAAAGGAAGGAACTGTCAAGCGCCGAGACCTCTCAACACGGCGCAGCTGTCATCATTTGAACGTTCACGTTTTATACAGTTTAGTATTCAGGACAATGGTGGATGCGTTCTATTATAATGCCTACATCTGCCACTGGTCTCGAAGTGCCAAACCTACTGGTAAGGTCATAGAGGGATATATGCAGCGACACGGCAATTATGCGCAACGTCGGATTGTCTGGATTCGCGAATGGTTGATGATGTTTTACAGATTGGGTAATTTATGTCCATGATGATGCTGGTGCCTAAATCAATCATCGTCGTCCTCATCTGTGACGGCACGCACACCCTCCTCGAGCAATTCATCCTCAGAATCATCAGCTCCATTCACCGCATCCTTCACCCAGCCAAACGAGGCCTCACCTCTCACAAAGCATGGCTTCAACCGCTGAACAGCGAGCCCCTGCTCTTTATCCTCGATTTCGCCCATGACGGAATGCGAAGCAAGAATAGAATGAAGCACCTTCGAACCCTCTGGCACTATTTGATTGTTGAAGACACTGGCCGAGCAGCCAACGATATCAAGCCAGTAGCAAGGATGTCCATTGAGGGAAGGGTCCAATTCTGTCTCCTGTTTTGGGTTATGTTGCCCTGCAGGAGAAGAGACTTGGGGCATATCGGATGGCTTCAGTTTGGACGAGACTCCGAAATTGAAGACAAGGACGAAATATGGGACCGTCAGAGAAGTTGTCGTGTCCTTGAAAATATCAAGCGTCTCGGCAGAGAAATCAGACGCCTGGGTGCGTCCCTTGTTCTTCACCTGTATGAGAATGAACGTCATAGCTTCGCGATTCAACACTTGATCCTTATCTCGGGCCATCAGGACCGGAATTATGATGTCGATAACCCCCTGTCGATCACAGCATTGCCATCCATTGGCGCGGGCAAAGGCCTTCCATGCAGCTGCAGTTGAGAGAATGGAATTATCCCCGGCATATGCAAAGTGCGTGAATCGAACGTATTTCTCTTCACAGGCTTTATCCAATGTTGGTGCTTGCTTACGATTCCGAGGTTTTGCCTTGCACACTTGATTCCATTGAGCAGGATTGAAAAGCGATTGGAAGAATGTCGCAAGGGGAACAGGCCTGCTGAACATTTTGCCATCCATGTAGGCGGCATCAGATGCTGGGATACAGTTAAGAGCGATATCTTGGGCGCGAAGGAGCAGATATCGGGCAACTAGCTCGCCTCTCTCACCCTTTGCTAGCAGACTATCGGCGGCCGTCTGCTCCAAGGCGGAAAGAGGGTCAAATGTGTAACCATACTTGGAATCCCAGAGGCAGGCAGCAGCCTCTGCCAAAATTGGTTCTGACGAATATCCCGACCTCATATACTCTTTGTGATCTGGGGCATGGTACACAACGCGCATGTGACCTGCAACAAGCCTTTCTTCCATCTGTCTCGCGGACATCCTTGCAGGTTCGAGTTCAAGGGTGAGTCGTACGCTCAATACAGCCACTCTTGCATCCCTGTTGTCCTTTAAGTCGCATGGACCATGGCCAACGAGCTTGTGACAGGCAAAAGGTATGATTTCTTCGAGCATGCCCGCAACAATGTTTTCCTGAGCGCTTTCGATACGCGTCCACCATCTAATGATGAGAAGCAGCTTAGCAATGTCAATCCTCACGCATGAAAGGATACATACAAAGGGCGACCAAAACGCACTAAGAACTCCAGCTCACATACGTCAGATAGAGTGGACTGAGATTCAGTAATGATGGGTTGGCGACCGTTCCAGACATCGAAGGTAAGCTCAACGAAAGGCGGACATCGTTTGTTGTACCCTATGTCGATTTCTCGCGCCGATGAAAGGTGGGACTTCGGGGAGGATACGTGGCTGAAGAGGGAATTTGTTGAAAGTACAATGCAATGTAGCCCCTTTCTAGAGCATTGATCGATCGCATGCATGACCACATCGAGCATCGTATGCTTCTCATCCCCGTCGAATTTCATCGCCGTCAAGCTTTGACACTCGTCAATATACATGACTAGTTTCAGATGGTCCTCGACCTTAGGAATCTTGATGCTAAGCTCCTCCAATGCATCGATCAGGCGGGAATGAGCGTTCAGTGATTGCTTCTCCGACGATTGAGCCGATACCACCTAATTCATCCTGTCAACGTAACATTTGTGTGTAGGAGCAAGCTACTCACTGAGGTCACAATGTTATCTGACGCTCTCTCGTACATTTGATCCCTGACGGATTTCAAAGTCGTTGGAGATTTCGTCTTGAGATGATTGTACCAGGCAATCGAAGAAGTAAGCGACGGAGTCTCCTGTAGCTCCTGTGTAATAGATTCAAAGATGGAAGCAAAAAGGTCCACGACAATTGGCTTCAGATGATCGGGGCTTAATCTTGGATTGTAGGCCTTGAAGTTTTTCAAAGTCTGCATGAGGGCATGGTCACCGGGGGGGTAACCTGTAGCCCAATTAATCGTAAAATCCTCGATGGTTTGAATAGAAGACTCACCCGAGTCACCAGGGTTACGCAAGCAGATCGGGATTGTGAAAATGAATTTTGCCAGTTCATCTACCGTTCTCGATTTTCCCATGCCTGAGCTCTGCAGCAATGGCAAGACATTCAAGTATGGGGCACTATCCATCTTCTCTGCTGCAAGACTTGCATTGGCCTTTAGTCGCTCCAGAAGTCGTTTGTGGCGGTTGCCAACAAATTCAACATCCCATGCTAGCTTTGTTGCTAAATCTGCGTCAGAATCCTGAACGGCTTTGGCAAACAGCAGAATAGATTACCTTCGCCTAGATTGTAGAATGAGCAACCATAAACGATGCATGCAGATTAGCAAATTGGCTTACGCTGGGAAGGAAGGTCATTTTGGGGTAGCACGTTGGCTGTTGGCGCTTGCAACACGGCTAACTTGCGTTCGTCAGATAAGAAACCCTGAGACTTTCATCACAGACTTACGCAAGTTGAAGAGTGGTTCCCAATCACAATTCTTGTTACAGTCATCAATGCATTTAGCCAATACAGCATCATTCTCGACCATTTCATAGAGGTAGGTTGACGATCCAAAACCAGGGTTTAGCCTTTTTCGATATGCTGCATCCATCCATACCGCCCCGAAAACGAGACTCAGGATCACTGACGGATTTAGAGAGAATGATAGAGTTTTCATCCGCCCATATATAAGGTCATTCACAGATTTCAAGTGGGATCGGGGACGCTTGCAGTCAGGTTCCGAGTCGATGTCGGTACCCATGGGAGGATAATTTGTATCTTGTTTCTTGATATGTGCTTCTTTGCGCTTTCCAAGTTGTTTGGACATTGTGGGTTTGAAGTGGAAGATAGTAATAAATCTAGGACCGCAAGTGTGACAACATTTTCGGATCTCATGGGAGTGCTCAAATTGCTTTGAAAAAAAAATATGAGCTGTGAGTGATGAGTAGGCTCGATACTGATGCCTGTGGGATGAAAAAGAAAAAAGCAATAGAAGGAAGGAAGAAGAGGAGTGCTTCACATATCAGGTACTTTAATCCATGTATTAGTGCGCTTCAAGTACTTTAATATAACATTGCAGGAACAGCACCAGACAGCCGGAGGACAGTTCTGCTATGATTCTACGAAACCAAGATAGCGCTATAGGAAAGCTGGAAGATAGCGCAGCAGGTACGAAAACTCCGTGGTGCACCTGCGACTTTCATTGATCTTTTTTCAGGTCTGTTTTTGCAGGACTGCACATACCAAGGGCTCGAGATGAGGGTGGGTAGAGACGCACCGAGTGTATTAGAGCAAGGAAGGAGCGGAATTGCTAGAGGCTGTCAGGATGACCATCCTCTAACCTGATTCTATAGATTATTGCGTCAGTGAGCCTCGCTATGTAATGCCAGTTTAATTCCCACGATGCTCGATAAGTGGTGGAACATAAATTTGGCCGTCTGAGGTTCAACGTAGTCAGTCACCTTTACTCCTACAAACTTGGGGGATTGTATGTGGCGTAATAGCCATCGTGGCACGAACAGTAAAAGTGCATGATCCGCAGGATTGCAGAACCGCGTCATAGACTCTGACGTTTCGGGCTGGAGACCATCCAGTGCGAACTCGAAAGCAACGGATTGAAGGAAAGGCAGTGCGCCGAGAGCATCGAAGAATTTATGCATGACCTGGCAGAAAACCATAACGGACAGATGCTGTAACAAGCTTGTGCTTGTTAATGAACGGCGCAACAACATGGGCGAGAATATCATCCGGGATGTCCGTCCGCACAACGCCATTTCCGTCAGATGCGGGAGAATGCAGCAAAACGTGCGCTCTGCGACCTGGAGTCGGAAACTCATCACCAACCGCCGCAGCCTCTTCCATGCTTGCACGATCGACCAGGTGCTGTCGATGGACGCAAGCGGCGCGAATTCGCTGGACCAGATCCCCAGCCAGTCGATCCGCAGCCCCTCGACGACCGTCAGCCGTTGCAAGCGCGATATAAATTTGCATGTCGTTTTTGACAACTCGGCGTTAGGAGGAGGCGCTGAATCCATTGCCTGCTGAAAATTTTGCCTGCAAACCGTGTGATAGAAAGTCTGGATCGATGACTAGGAACTGGATATGAAGTGGTATCCGCGACGTCCAACGAAACGTCAACAACACGAATGCGGGCCGCAAGTTCAGGCCGACGGAGCGGTTGATTGGCGAGGGCAAGGTATCAAGCGACTAGTGATAAAAGACTCACGGGGGTTTTTCCACAGTTATCGCAATTCGGATGGTGACATTGAAGGTTTTGAGGCCTACTCTGTGATAGAGGAGGTTGTTTAAAACCAGGACGTAAAAGGGACGGTTTAGTCCACAAATTTTCCGCAAATCGGTCCAGGAGATAAATCGCGCAATGTGGATTCAGATCTCCGTCGGTAGTGCTCGATTGTGTGCCATCTTGGGGCTTGGACTTGAGTGCGTGAGTGTGAAAATGGTTTTTATACGGCCACGATCCATAAGTGTCTGCACACGGCGCACGAACCTAGACTTGACTATGAACAACATTTCAAAATAGAGCCGGAAAGGCACACGCATACTGAGTGCTTATGGGATTAAGGTTGTGTTGAGGGTGCGTAGCTACATTAGCGTTCAATATAGGTTCATTGTCCACTGGCACTAGGCCGTTCGCACTTGGCTCACAGCACACTATAAGTCATCTTGGCGTGCCCAGCGCAGAGAAATGCCCGATACAACAAGGATCTAGACTGCCTACAACACCACGAGTAGAGTCATCGAAGGAACGAATGATGCCATTCGGGCTCAACTTGAAGCTGGCATCTAGCACTCAGGATTCAAACAACTGGATCGTCTAGAGCGGTGGATGGGGGTTCGTCAATTAAATTAATAAAGGAAGCAATACACGCGCGGTATGAAGGCATCGTGTGTGCTTCGAAATAAGCTTTAACGTATGCAAAGGGCGGAGTTCGGTGTGTGTAGTAGGTAGGGCGTGTTCGTCGTAGACGTGAGGCAGGAGAATAAGCATAAACGAGCTCGGTCTAGATTGGATTGGGAGCCAGTAGCTCCCGATTGCGGACGAAATGAGGGGGAGTGTTGCTCTCCACCACTTCTCCTTTTTGTGAACTTTACAGAGCGTGCGCCATCCTGTTGAGTTGCGCCGCCATCTGCGGGTAATTTTTGAGGAACTCGACTTGCGCAGCGGTAGCCTGTGTATATGAAGAAAATTGTCAGAAGTTATCCTAACTGGATATCATCCAGCAATAGATTGACACTTGAACTCACATATTGGTAAGTCAGCGCATTTGCCAACTCAGGCTCACTCCTTGCCAAATCAGCCTGCTTGGCAAACATCTCTACCGCCTTTTCTATCCTGCTCTGCTGCAGGCTCAGTTGTGCGATGGTGGCAACGGCAGCCTCGCACTCGGGATCGATCCGGAGGGCCTCGTTGCAACACCGTTCGGCAGCGCCGATATCCTGCTTCCATTGGTACAAAGCAAGCCCTTTGTTCACGAGGGGCAGGACATTTGGTGGGCTCCTATGGTATAATCACGGATTAGAGGTTGCGATGGGTAAAAAAAAAACAAGATAACAGTACTTGAGTTGTTCGAGCTCGATTGCCTTTTCGAACTTTTCAATCGCTTCAGGGAACCTGCTTTGATCTAACAGCAGCTCTCCACTATAACATGACTCAGAGTTGGCAGGGAAAAAAAGACAAAAAGACCGCTCACTAATAATTATGGGGTTCGCTCCGTTGTGGGAACGCTTTCAACGTCCGTCTAAATGTAGCCATACTGTTCGCCAGGTTTCCAGCTTTATATTGGGCAACGGCCAGCTGTATATGACTAAAGACGAATTGGTCGTCCAACTCCGTCGACTTTGTATAGTTTTCTGCTGCCTTTTCATAATCGTTCATGATGAATAGAACTAAAGACAAATGTCAGCGTATGGGCCAGCTTGCTTTAATAGCGACGAACCTTGGCCACGGTGGTAATAGATATCGGGATCATTGGGGTTGTGCTTGATTGCATCATCAAAGCACTCAAAGGCTTTTGTAGGGTTCCCTTGTTCCATATAAACACTCGCGATCTTCACGAGGCTCTGAGTAAAGGATAGATCAATTTTGATGGATTCGAGGAAATCGTCCTTCGCTCCTTCGACGTTATTTGTTAAAAATCTGTAGGTGCGAAGAGGTCAGAATACGGTAATTGAAGCGTGACACGGCATACTTAAATGTCCCTCTGATGTTCAGTGCCTCAGCTTTGCCAAGATCCCACGAGATTCCTTGTTCAATGGCCTCGTTGACGAGCGTGACAACGTGGGGATAATCCGCCGCCTCAAGTGCCTCCAGCGCAAGCTGCAGTGTCTCGTCCCCAGTTTGCGGGTTTTCGGGGAGTGTAGGATGAGGACCTGATTGTAAAACTCGTTCAGAATAATTTCCAGGAGAAGACTTCTATTCGAATACGAACGCGGACGGAATGCAGCGAAATATGCGGATATAAAGGTATAAGAAGGAAGTCGAGGTCCGCGACGCTAAAGGTCAATGTTAGATTGGTGGGTTTGGCAACGGCACAGATGGTATTACGAACAGCGATGATTTCAGTAGCTTTTTCGGTTGAAAGCGATTTCAATACACGTTCAACTGCCTGCGCAGTCGTTTGATTCTGGAAATTGTCGAGGATTGTTGCGGCGGTAAAATCTACGGATAATCAGAGCTGAAATCTGTATGTCAACTGTGCACTAACCCCGCAGTGCTTCCTCGTATCGCTTCAGGTTCTCCAGAGCAACGGCACGGCGATTTAGCGCCTTGACATAATTGGGGTCAAGTTTGAGGGCATCGTCGCAATCTTGCACAACTAGATCGTTCTTTGGAGGTGACATATTCACATAACCTGCAAGCAAATGAGCAGATAATTAGGATAATTAGGTGTAAAGCGGATTGGCGTACAAGCAGCACGATTGCTATAATAGACAGGCTCGGGTTTCGGAGTCACCGCGATAGCACGGGTATATAGTTCTGCAGCTTGTGAAAATTGACGACTCTGATAAGCCGCATTGCCTTTTGTCTTATACGTCGAAGCTAGTTTTGCACGTTCCTGATTTGCAAATCTATTCAGTGCATACTCAGGTATTGCAAGGCAGGGAAAAGGACCTCTTCAGGCAACCGAGCAATCTCCTCTGCAGTCAAATTCTCCATATCTATTCAGTTCCTCAAATATTAGCCAAGCTTATAACCAATAACTGACGAAACAACCACATACCAGGTTCTTCTTCGACCTTGGGTCTCCGCTCCTCCAAAATAGGGCCGTCGGCGTCCTTCACCGTCTTCTTCTTCTTGCCACTCTTGCCTTTCTTCTTCTCCTTCTTCTCTGCCTTCTCTGCATCGCCAGGTCCTTGTGGTTTTGAGGAAGTTGAGGCATAGTACGCCACACCTCCGACAGCGAGAGCTGCTGCCGCCGCCCCGATGAGGAGAACTCGTTTGTTTTCCGACACAAAGTGCTGCACGCGCTCGACAATAGTGGCTTGGGATTCGGAGGTGGCCATGGTTGGAGTAAAGGTAACTGACTATGTTGAACCTCAGATGCGCGTCACGGCCAAATTTTTGTTCCGCCGCTTATGAGCGTCGTGGGAATTAAACTGGCAATACATACAGTTGTACTAGCTACCAGACGAGCCCAAACTCCGTGAGCAGCTAGGCTCACTAACTCTCACAACGGGTCTTTTTAACGAAAATGATCTATAGAATCAGGTTATAGGATGGTCATCCTGATAGCCTCTAGCAATTCCGCTCCTTCCTTGCTCTAATACACTTGGTGCATCTCGACCCACCCTCGTCTCGAGCCCTTGGTATGTGCGGTCCTGTAAAAACAGACCTGAAAAAAATCAATGGAGGTTACAGGTGCACCACGGATATTTCTTACCTGCTGCGCTATCTTCAAGCTTCCCTACAGCGCTATCTTGGTTTCGTAAAATCATAGCCGAGCTGTCCTCTGGCTGGTTGTCTGGAGCTGTTCCTGCAATGTTATATTAAGGTACTTGAAGCGCAAATACATGGATTAAAGTACCTCCGTAGCGTTTTGCATGCCTGTATTTCCCGGTGACCAATGAAAAGATCGGTTGATCTAAATCACCTTCATAATCCCCATCTTGGTACTCGGCTGCAATTATTACCATGAGTGACAGCTATTCTCGTTTGATATGAGACGTACAGTTTCGTGTTGGGCTTTCGTCCAAGATCTGTTGAAAGTCGAGAACGTATTTTCCGGTCCAATTTGGCTCATCCTGTAACGCAATTTCCAGTTCAAAGGGTGTCACGATAGGTCGCAGAAAATCCTGACCAGTAATGATCAGTTACATTGTTTTTGTTACATAAGGAACATACCCTGGCTTCAATAAGACTATTCTCAGGACATGCAACCAATACAAAGCATTCTATCTCCAAAAAGTTGGCCAGTTTTGAGGGATTTAGTTTCCCCACCGTGATCGTATAGCTTTTCTTGCGATTCCTTTTAAGGAGCTCCCGCAGGTGCCGGATGACGGGTAGGTAAGATGCTACGAGGCAGGTCCAGTATGACTGGCTGTTATGGGGCGGAACGGTGATAACGCTGCGCACCAACGCCTAACGTGCCAACGAGGATTCCAAAAACGTCTGCATCCCGGGCCTTCTGGACGACTGCGTACCGTCGCATGAGGAGTTTATTCGTTCGGGCAGATTCCAGCTGTGCAACATTTGACAACGGGTTATACGAATAAACCTAAGGCACCAGGTCAACATCTAATGAAGTCAAGAAATCAGATTTTACTCGCGTCACAAGAAGAGTTTGTGATGAGGAGGTTGGTAAGGCCTAGGCTTTCTTCGCCTACATAGAAGATGATGTTGTATTGTTGGGAGACAGTGTCAGACTTTTTTGATTGTGCCGCTCCGTCAGCGAGACCTGGAGACGAATTTGAGGCGATTGGATTATGTATCAGGTTAATATTGAGATTTTTGAGGGCCTTCTGTAGTCGATTGGCGATGTGGTCTAACGTTCGGCATGAGTTGGGGCGGTTGTGCGATGAGATGGAGTCTATACCCGCTTGGTGTGTGTATGATACGTCGTACCGCAGCAATGCGATGCTAGAGGTGTCCTGCGTCTCTTCAGTTTTTGAGGCGTGGTTTGCATTTAGAGCCTGTAGCAGGAGTTCAACACAGGCACCGACATTTAGACTCCTCTTCCCAAACACATAAATGATAGGGAGGCGCGATGGCCTGGCATATGGATTAAACTCGAATGGGAGTTACATCACTTGAAGATCGACGCACTGGCTCATACAGGCATAGCCATAGTGAATCATAGCATCTGCCTCAACATGTTGGGCAGCCACTTCATCGACACAACAACTTCATACCATATCAGATCTGATGTCTACCCACCACTGAGGGAATATAGCCTGCCTGCCATAGGATGTGTCTGCGAGCACGTACAGCTCACACTCACTGCTAATCAGCGGCTTGAGCCTTCGGTAGATCGGAACAGAGTCATGCAGGAGCTCATCGGGGAATTGTAAGGCAATCTGTATACCACAAAGTCAATCGTAAGGACTCATGAAGCACATGACACTCACCCGTTTATAACGTCGTTTGTGGATCTCCTCTGCCGTCCTTGTTATCTCATAAAAGTCATCAAATGTGTCCGAGTCTAAATTGCTCGTGAGGTCTGCCTGTTTTACGTTGATTACCCGAGAGATGGCATCTTCGCCTGATGCAGAGAAAGAGGTGGTCTCTATTGACATCGTTATCCAGAGAGGAAAATTGTGGTAAGAATGGTCAAGATCTACAACTTTGATGCATTTCAAATATATGGATGTCACGCTTGTCACTGAAACTCCGTGAGTTGGTCAAGGTTGGGTCAAGGTTCTCCATCGTCCTGGACAATGTCCCTCCCAAAAGACCGGCATTACTGGTCGCAGCTTCGTTCAGCGTTAACAGCAGGCGTATGGCTCTCGCCAAGCCCAGGGAAAACCCCCAACGGGACTCCCATTTCATGGAATGAATTATTGCGGAAGTTCAGGAAACATTGTAAAGGCTACACAGACGTCGCTGAAGTCGCGTCGCAAACACAAGCCCTCGCTATACTGTTATGCAGCACTTTCAAGGACGAAGATGAGGATAATGGTCATAATTTGCACACGTATCAGCTAGGCCTTGACAACGAATGTCTCCTGGCTGAAGAGCGGATCGATGAGGGACAAGTTGGATACAATATACTCAGGGGCTTGGAGGAGCAGAGCCCCAACTCCGATGTGAGTTGCTGACCAACGAATATACATCTTAACAACAGCTAACAATTTTTATTGTCCAGATCATCAACTTCGCTCTCGCGTACTATTCATACACACTTGGAAATTTCGCCGAATGTCTTGCTCATCTCGGGCGCGTTCCCAATATCCTGCAACTTCAAAGCCACATACCTGTAGCCGGCTCATCGCGATCAACGGCATCAACATTGGGGGTACCAGGGTCCGAGGGATCAATCACATCCTCAGTGGGGAGTTTTACCTCTTTGGTAGATTCGACAGCCACGGAGGTCAAGGATGGAAGAGGGTGGGCAATGGCGGAAGCGTTTAGAAGCTTGTGTTTACAGGGTAGGCGTTCTACTTCTGTCTCTCCGTGTGCTTTCTGCTGGGGCCACTCAATTATCGCCCTGGCTTCGGAATAATATTATTACAAAACGAAACCCGTTAAAGCTAATTTATTTTATAGGTATGTGCCATGAGCGTCTGTTGCCTAATGACCCCGCCAAGGCTCTTGACGTCTACTGTACGGCTATCCCACTTTTCACAACACTCTCCTCCGAATTTTCTACAATCTCGACGCCTAAAGTCAACGGGAAGCTCGATTTTTCCGTATTCTATCAACTTCGTGAGTTGTGGCGTTGGGTTGAACGCTTGCTGTGGAGGGCGATTGTGTTAGTCTCAAGACTGAAGCATCTTCGTAAGGATGAGACGGAGGAAGGCTCACTCTGGATGTGGTTGCGCCTTTACAGCGCTTGCAGTATATCATGGCCTTCCAAGTTCCGCACAGGTCATCGATCAACCATCTCTGTTCTATACCTACGTGCTCTCATTTTGCGACATCGTGATTCCCCCAGCAAGATATCCCCTTCCGACAGGCCGCCTCAGTGGCTGCATGATGCCCGTTCTGTCATCCAGGACTATCGCGCCATCTTGATGACGTGTACCAAATTTCCTCGTGCTGGGGAGAGAAACGTCAAGGTAGAGGAGTTTGTTGATCTCTGTGTTGCTATCTGGGAGACCAGTGGGGGCATCGGCGAACATGCAGGATGGGTGATTGATGTAATTACATTTCCTTTTCATCAAAGCTTTACCTTGCTCAATCCTCCACGAAGATTCTTTGGTGGGCAACCCGCCTCACATTCAACTCGTCGCGCGTTCTGCGGCATATGACGCGCCTGCTATATCTTTCCGGAGATACCTCTCTTGCCAAACGGACCTTGCGACTATATACTCAAGTGGTTGGCAAAGCATACCAAGCCAGCAAAGCAGGCGTAGGCGAAGATACTGATACTGATGAGTTTTGGGTACAGGCCCTTGTCTTTGGTGCGAGAATGCTATGCAAAACTAGCTCGGCGCTCCCAGGGCATGAGGGCATTGATGACGTACGAGAGGCTGGAAAGCTTGTTGGGCAGGCCCGCACACGGGTCCCTCCTACAAACAAGCAATTGCTTGCAGCGGTCGAGTTGGCGGACGGTGTCTGGAATTTTGTCTTGGCTTTCAAAGGTATTTGACATGACTACATTTGCGACCACTTTGCTAATATAACATCTAGAACAAGATCCATACACAAGACCCAATCACTTTAACATCGCTCACTCTCACTTCCTCTCATCGGTTGAAATAGATCCAACGCCCGCGGCATATTATTGCCTTGCAATGTCCTTCGCGCATTCGGGCCCCATACAGGATCTCAACCAATCGATCCAGTATGCAAGTCTTGCCGTGGAAGGAGAAGCTCGCGATGTTAGGTATTGGCATCTCCTGGGGCTACTGCTTAGCGCCACTGAGAAATGGAAGCAGGCAGCGGCAGTCTTGGAACATGGTGCAGATCTTGACGAAATCCCTTCGCCTGGTGTTGAACATGACGACACGAGGACGATTCAGGGCGTCGCTCCCATGGAGGGAAGACCCGCAGACACGGCTGACACACAAGCAGGCGCTTACCCAAAGCAGAATGGTGACGGAAATGGAAATGGGGTGGCTGACCATACCTTGGAAAACGGAAATGGGGACATATCTAAACAAGATATCGCTGGCTTTGCATCCTGCGTTCTTGATGGAAATGCGACTAGTATCCCACCTGCTTCCACTTTGCTCAAGGGTCACTTCAATGACTATCAGTTGCAAGGACATGGAACCTTCGCAGATTCCTTGCAGTTGCGCATGACTCAAGCAGCTTTAATTGAGGTGATGGAAGGTCCTGAGGGCGCAGAGTCAAGGTGGGTGGAAATCTTTGCCTGGACAGCGGACAAGAGAGCATCCGCGAAAGAACGTGAGACTATTCGCTTCGCCGCTACTGGACTGACTAAAACCATTTCGTGGACAGGTCCTATACGATCATCAATAGACGATCCCCATTTCTCTACTCACAGCTATATACACTCCGATATCTCTCAAGCTCTCGACGAAGAGAAGGAGTCTATGAGTCACCAAACGGAAAGCCACAGTAGTCGCGCTGATTCGGACGTCCAAGAACCGGCTACTCCCATCCCCATAACAATCTCTCCCGCATCGCCTGACCTTGATGGTCGCTTCGAAGAAGTCGAAAATGAGCGAGGCAGCCTTGAAAAGAAGGGCAAGCATGGGAACCACCTAAGGCGATCATCTTCAATCGATAGGGACACGTCTAAATCCAAGAAGGTGCAACAGATGTTAAAGAACCGGGTGCACCAAGGCCAAGCAAAATTCACTGCTGTATCGAGGAAGATCGGGCATGGTGTTGTCCGCAATGGCGGGTTACGTCGCTCTAACTCGAGCCCAAGTTTGTGCTAATTTAATCCCATTGGCGTCACGTACTAACACCCCAAACAGATTTCCACGCCGTTCTCCGCCAAAGCACCTATCAGGCCTCTTCGATACACTCGCGAAAGCGCCTAAGTTCCCTCATCCATCTCAACGATCGGCCCACAGAGTCGCCTCCACCGCCACCACCACCCCCCGTTATACCGCTTGGCCAAGAAACGAAGAAAAATGCAAGGGCAGCTCGCGAAAACCGGCTTCTGAGTGAGTTGTGGCTCATGTCCGCTGCCACATTCAGGCGATTAGGCAAATTCGAACAATCAAAAGGATCGATTCAAGAAGCAGAAGTGAGGGACGAGAACAACCCGAATGTGTGGGTACAGGTGAGTTCCCACCCCGAATAATAGGCACAAATTTGACTGGGATAAGCTTGGTCTCTATTACATTGCCCTGGGCCAGCGCCAGCAAGCCATCGATACATTCCAGAAAGCATTATTCATTTCTTCTGATGACGTCGCCGCGACGGTCCACCTCAGCCGCCTCTATCTGTCCCCTAATCACAGCAAAAAGGGCCAGGACGACGACATCGATCCTGGCAACGTCGACCTTGCGGCGGGGATGTTGTCGTACCTGAGCCGCGGTCGAGGGTGGGATGTGCCGGAAGTGTGGTATTATCTGGGGAAAGCGTACCGCCTGCAGGGCCGGAAGGATAGGGAGCGGAGCAGTCTGGAGTTTGCTTTGCAGCTGTCGGAAAACAGAGGCGTGAGGGATATGGGTACGGCACTAGGGTTGTGCCTCTGAGGGTCACCGTTGCTTCCCATATAGTGTGTAGATACCCTGGATTTATTTTATGAAGGGCTTATTGACAGAGGTATGCGGCACTTGTCTCGGGCTGGGACCGCGAACTAATGGATAATGATTTGATAGATGTTATAATATTCCATCTAATGACATATTCTCCCTCCGAAGCGTAAGTGACAAGGAAAATGGGTTTTCCAAAAATCCAAAGCGACGGCAAGCACAGCAAATCTCGCTCGTCAGAAAAGCATTGCAAGCAGTGGTCACCATCAGGTACACCTCTTGTCTAAATGATACCACAATGGCTCCTTTCCAGGCATATCAACTACATCCTTCATGCGGTTCACCAAATCCTTGTCTTGTGTCTTCTTCAGTTCTTCCTCATTTCCATGAGTAGCGATGATGACAGACAAGGTAGTATGCCTTGGGGTCCAAGTTCCCGCCCTGTATGAATTCCAGCTCCCCGTTATCCCCGCATAAGTGGTTGGAGATCAATGAGTCTTCTGCTTTGTATTGTCGAGAGGATTCAACAGCCCACTTGTCGACCCCGTGCGCATTAGCCTAGGCAGACAAATCCTCGCGCAAAAGACATATCCCATAAATGAGTACCTCATCCGAGCCACTGGAATTGGGAGCTGATTTTTTATTGAATGGAGGGGGGGGGGGGTAGTAGGAAATGAAGTCAAGATGAGAATGTTCCGAAAAGAAAAACTTACATCGTAACCATAGGGGTTCTTTACACTAGATCTTTCTAACAAAGTAAACTTGGGTGTAAAGCGGACTCGGACTCCGTGGTTTCAGCAATAGAATCCACTCAGTATTTACTAGAATACATAGCATCTTATATACTGTAGTAGGATGGGAACTTACATTATCCATTCAAAGCATTCAAAAGTCTAGAACATTTCCTGCTTCGAGACTTGTTAGCCTACAAGCAAGTTATTGCCCCAGTAGTTTGGGAGCTCTTGTGCCAGGTTGTAGCAGTGTGAAGGCGGATTGTCCTCGGCTTTGAAGCCAATGACAGAGGCCATGCGATCGTCTATCCGCTCGTCTTCGAAGCCAAAATTGAACACATTAGGATTGACCGAGCTCCCTACATCATTAACAGAGACAGGGAATTCCGCAACCTTGCATGTCCACCACTCGCCAGAGGCCGCAATGAGCAGAATATGATGGTTCTCGTGATGGCGGCGTGGATCCATAAAAACAATTGTACTAGCACAGTCATCAAGTTGACGTATACTGTGGAGAAGCTGGGCCCATATTGCATCTCTAGAGACAACCCTGTCGCGTGATGGGAAAGTTGGTAGCTGTTTCTGCTCTATGATGCTTGCTATATCCGCAACTGCCAGTGGGACGGCAGAACTAGACCATATTTTGGATTCGGGGGCGTCATATACCTAGGACCCATGCCAGGCTCACAGCGTCGGCCATGCAAAGCTCGGATCATGGAATATGGGAATTCCAACTGTCGTTGGGTAGATGTAAAGCTGAGGTGAGACTGCAAAGCAAGGACTCTCACCCTTAACTAGAAGCTGCAATGGTTCATTCCAAAAACCATATGATGGGGATTCAAGACCCCTCGGATTCCATTGTAGACAAAGGCACCCAGGTAACACAATAGTTACTGACATATCTCTGATAGTTTTAGCTCAGGTATGATCACTGGCATGTTGATGGTTGACGAAGTGTTGGAACGGTCTACAGCCTGTCTTGAGTGACCATAATAGGATCATTCTGGCGTACTTACACAATGTCTTGTTTGAAGGGAATGGTGACCATTGAACTGTGAGGAGTTTCATAGCCACCCCAAATATATCATCATCATTTGCCAACAAGGCGTTGCATAAAGAATCTGTCCTGCTCTCTGCTTGCAATGTATAAATTCTCTTTTGGATATAGAACTCCACCTTGACCTCATTTTCTAGGAGCACTACCATCCCCCCTCTTCAAAAATCAGCTTCTGATGCCAGAGGCGAGGATGAGGTTCAATTTCTCTATGGGATATGTCTTTCGCGTGAAGATTTGTCCACCTGGGCTGACGCGCAGGTGGTCGACAAGAGGGCTGTTGAATCCTCTCGACAATACAAAGCAAGGGTATTGATCTCCAACCGCTTAGGCCGGGATAATGGGGAGCTGGAATTCGTACAGGGCTGGAACTTGGACCCCGAGGCATACTACCCTGCCGTCATCATTGCTACAAATGAAAATGAGGAGGAACTGAAGAAGGCACAAGACAAGGACTTGGCGAGACGCCTGAAGGATGCAGTTGATATGCCTGGAAAGGGGCCATTGTGGTATCATTTAGACAAGAAGTGTACCTGATGACTGAACCACGTTACCAAAAGTGTAGAGTAACTGATGATCGATGAGGCTACGGCCTGGACCTGACCATCTACAATTCAGTTACATATCGCCCTAGTCGACCTTGGGCAACTAATGGAAATTATTCGGCAAACGTTACATGATTATCCTGAGCTTCTATATATTCTCCAATGAGTGTATAACAAAAGCGCAACAGTAGCAAGCATAGTAAGAGGGAAATGTTACAATATCTACCGCAAGAGTTCCTTCCGGCGCTCGTCAACAACACCCTGGACCCATCTCAACAGGACGGCTTCCAGCATGTCTTCCCAGTCATCGTCCTTCCGTGCAATTAGCTTGGCGTCAAATATGATGGGCGGCTCGTCGTTCGTATTAGAGGCACGTCGAACAGGTGCCTTGGGCTGGCCCCCTCCCAGAACCTCCACTGGATGAAACGAGGTTAGCAACGGGAGGAGATACCGTATTTTCAACGCGCTGTAAGATACGTGAGCAGCGGGAACTCAATCACAGGATATATATAACAAGCATACCCAGCCCACAGCCTGAGATTGTCGATGCGCCGGAACGTCCAGCCCGTCTTGCTACGCTCGCCGTCCCCCCGCTCTGCGGCCTTCTCAAGGGCAATGATATCGTGTATGCCATCCCGACTGACGTAGCCCCATGGCTTCTTCGATTTCCTGACACACGCGTTGTATGAGGTACATAGAAGCTGGCCTGATGAAAGGCTCGCCAGAAAGGTCGAGCGCGAATTAGGCGATGCAAGGGCAGTGGCGAGGTACGGCGGCAGGAAATCGGAGATCAGCGCGTGCGCGCGTCCTGAGCAAAAGTGAAAGTCAGCGAAACATTATCACAGACTGAAAACAAAACCACTGCGAACCTAACTCATCATCAACGAATGCACTTCGACGCGCCCACGTCGGCAAGTCGTCATCGTCAAAGCTTTCAACGTCTCCTTCCTCCTGTTGTCCACTCGTGTCCTCCATACGTTCCACTATATCCTCCATACCCTCAGGCTCCTCAATCAAGGTCGTTCCACTCAATGATGGCACCGTGCCTGTTGAAATTCGTCGCCTTCCTGTATTTGGAACCTCTAGGAGGACTCCAGCTCGTTTGGGATAAAAATCCCCCGTACTAACCCGACGTCCTTTACGAGTGGCGGCTTTCCCCTCTCGCTTCCTGCGGTCCCTCTCCCAACCCCTTTCCTTCGTGTCCTCTGTCCGACCGCTAAACAGCACATCGTCAACCACTTCAAGATATGCTGCCACCGCCTGCTTCTCCTTTTCGAGCTCTCCTAGTTGCACATCCTGCCGATACAACCATCCACTACTCAGGACGAGCCTCTCATCCCAAAAATCGCGCTTCTCCGGCTCCTCATCCTGCGCAAAGACATCCTCCTCTTCATCTTCCCATACAGGGATGCTTTCAAATCTGCCGTTGACCTGAACAAGCGAGAAACCGAAGGACGCGTCGGGGTCCACACTGTGCACGTCCCCGTTGGATGACTGGGTATCGGCGCCTTCATCACGGGGCAGGTCCAGCGATCCACCATAGGGGCTGGCGCCCTGTGAGTGCGAGGCATCGCGGGACATCCTGTCGCTCTGGGCATCGTACGCATCGTCGCTCAACGGCAGGCGGCATCGCTCCTCCATCTCCCGAAGGACGGTCAGCACCTCAAGCGCCGCGCGCCGGATTAGCGCCAACGGATCGCGCTGCGACGCCTGTGTGACCAGGTTCGAGTTCCCCTGCGCCCGCGCAAACTCTGACAGGTGGGACCGGTACTGTGCTCGAATGGTGCCCGCGGACTCGTCTGGGAGGTAAAACATGTAGTTCCGTATCGATCGGATGGTGCGTGTCGTGGTTTTGAGGACCCCGAGCACGTCAAAGGAGGACGAGGGGGCATCGCTGCTGATGCCGAGGAGCGCCCGCTTGTCAGTTCGCTTGCTGCCTTCGGATGGCGCTCCGGGATTCTGATCAAGGCCCCATGCACTAGAGACCGCGATCAGGTCCTCAACCACCCCGGGCAGGAGGTACTCTGGATCCGTCTCGTACGATTTTGTGAACATCGGGTGGGCAGGCTGTGCGGGAGGTGGAATGAGTGGGGGAGGGGGCATTTCATATTCCTCGATATCATTCGTAGACGAAGTTGACGGATCGTATGAACTCCCACCAATTGCTGGTACAAGGCCATGATGTAGCTTGTTAAGAGGACTAGACAATATAGAGTTAGTACTGTCAAAAGGCAACCAAGCAATGAAATAACAAGCAGGAAGTTCCTATGAAACGAAAGATGCCTACGCACTTCTTTTTCGCTGAAATTCCCGTCTTTGTGAAATAATGCTGCAAGTGCTCAATACTCCCAAGTGCCATCACGCTCTCGCGCTTAGCAGCACTGCGACTGAACGGCTTCAAAGGCTTGTTCGATGAGTTCACGTTTGGATAGAACGCAGTTTGCCGACGCGTTTTCCTGGCTGTGAGAGAAGAATCTGTATCCCCACCTCCTGTCGAATCTGGAGTGAGAACCATGGGTGAAGTTGCCGAGCTCGTGGATGAATCTGAAGCCATTTGAATTGAAATGAAAACGGATGGAGATAAAGGAGTGGAGAATTGAAAAGATGATATGATATCTAGAAGGGATCCTGGCGTCTGGTAAGTGGGTTTAAGGCGAACCCCATAAAGCGTCTGTTTACAAAATGATCGATCGACATGTCGTGGGGAAATGTTGCCACAAGGGCGAGGACTCTAAATCCAGTGACTACAACAAGCAATGGGTCACCATTGGACTAAACAACAGAAAGAAGATTGGATCAAGAGGCGCGATGACTACCGCTCTAAAAAGAAGTTACCACCATTAGCTCAGCTTCGTATCACAGATGCGAAGAAATACCAGCAAGCGTTAGACCTGGAGCGCAATACACTGCTTTCACGACTAGAGGTACTAGTGACGGAAACTTCGTCGTGGCCAGTTAGTTTCATGCGCACAACCACTATTTGCTTCATTAACCTCTTCAACATAGATTGACAAACGCCCTTCGTCGGTTTTCTTTCCCCCGTTCGAAGGCACCATGCACCTTCCAAACAATTATAAGCAAAAACACGGTTTCAGTAAAGTATGTAGGACAATTTACCTGAAGTAACGGACTTAACCGTCGTTATGTATCACAGATCCCCTTCACTAAAGAGCAAGATCTCAATCTCCTTGTGTATCAATTCTTTCACGAACAAGTACCACCTTCTTATGAAGGGGACAACTTCGTCTCGCAAGATATGATTACCCCGCGAAGGTCAAGCTTTTAGTCTTTTGATGGAACTACTGACCTACACCTTGGCACCTCAGACACGAATACCTCGGCCCCAGCCCCCAAGTTGCTGGCTATCGCTTCGATAAACAGGACCGCACTGCCTCTATTGAATGGTATGATCGTCACTTACATGAAAAATGGATCGGAAAAAGCACCTGGAGTAACGAGGTTTATTTCGATGAGGATGTAGAAGGCTGGGTGTCCAAGCCGCGCACGGATTCCCGTAACAACTTGGATATGGAAATGTATATGGGACTAGAAACTTGAAGGCTAGTCAAACGCACATTGAATCTGCCTGACCAGGAATCCATTTTTGAGGACTCCCGCCGCACCTAAATGCAGTCACATTTCCTCTATAGTGCGTAAAGGGAACTCCGTCACGAAATTTTCTATTCTACTTTATTCTCTGCGACAGCAGCCGCGACATATAGGTACAAGGACAAAAAGAAACGGGGCATATGCTGTGACAATGTAATACTCTGCAAGTACATCACTATCGTCAAACATTCCCAATATCTTTACAGTTCCCGGTTCCTCCCCCGCAAGCATAATTGGTGGTTAACCCCCGTGCATTCCTCGGATACTGTCGTTGGCACTGGTTAGTTTTTTTTCAAGACGAAAATCTACGCGAGCCCCTCACTGCCTGTGCACGGTTTGCCCTGTTTGACAGCTTTGCAATAGATGAATGTCCCGTTGGTCCTTGGTCCGAGTTTGCAGCCACACCATAATACCAAGTTGCGACGGTATATTGTTGTGTACACCTGAATGTTGCAAATGTGATCAAGGTGAACTTGAATGGAAGTAGGGGATCGAGATACGCACATGTTGTGTTGAGATTGGATTGTCAAATGTAAGTGGAGGGTTGTCAAGAAGGAGCTAATCGTTGGGTGGTATTACTCGTCCACTCGATACTGGCCTTTTTATATATCGAGATGCTCTCAAGAAGGAAGTATGCTGTTGGCACGTAGCAATAGTGTTAAGTGCTGACAGAAGACGAGAGCCACCAGTAGGGCACGCACAACTGCCCTTCCACGAATGACGCCGTTATCCCAACGGATAGTTTTCTACAGCACCTATGATCCTAGATGGCGGTGACAACAATACTTGTGGGTCCCAGTATTGTTTTCGGCACCCTAAGCCGCACCAATGGCGACAATAACTTGCGAGTCAATACCGATCCAGTGATTAAGAGCTTTTAGGGTAAGATTATAGCGACCAATTCTGGGGATCTACAATCATCTACATTTTGCTCCTCAGTCATGCAAATCTATGGCGATAAAGTACCTACCAGTACTTCGGGTGATGGATTGTATTGAAACTATAATTGTTTGGCAGGTATATGATGCCTTCGGGATGTTCGTTTAATGGTGAGGTGATGGTTGAGCGTTTAAGGCTTACTGGCCAAGACAACGTTTTCATTACTAGCATTTCCAGTCGTGAAAACAATGTTTTGCGCTCCAACTCTAGCGCCATTTGGTATCCTTTGGCATCTGTGATACGAAGTTGAGTCAGCGCTGGTAACTTCTTTTGAGAGCGATAGATAGCCGTCGCGCCTCTTGGTCCGATCTTCTTTGGGGTTGAACATAGGAAACCAAGGGTTCGCCTGAGGTAAATTGCCTTGCTGAATTCGCGACTCTCATGTTCCATACAATCTCCAAGGTTTCAACCACGTAAAAACCAATCACCGCGGGGTAATATTGAGCCTCTGACCAAGTCAATGGAGGGGACACGGCCATGAATGTAATTCCGGTGGAGGTCAATGGGGCGGTTGGTAAGGCACGGAGCCCACATATCTGGCACGCGGACCCCAGAACTAGGGGAATGGGGTCTCAGCAAGTCGTGGGAGATGAGCCACCCACCGACCTACACCAAATATGAATTGCAGCAGCTTGTAAATCGTCAACCCATCAACCAGAAATGGTGAGCAACCTCGAATTTGCTTGATTCCGCGACGGGCCCCTTCCAGGTCTGGCAGGTGGTACATGGCCTTCGACGCTATAGACCCTGCCAGTGGTAATATTCAAGATTGATAATTCGTGGATGGTTGTGTAAAGCAGATGGATAATTGATATTGAGCCAAGGGGGTCACTCATAATTCTTTTTAAGTAACCATCCAGGACCCCCTCTCCTTCTATATATTGTAGTTTTCCATCACGTGTCAACCTATTTTTGGTAATCTCTGGATCAAATTATCAACCACGATGTCACTATTCAACATCATGATTGATGATGAGCCTGGGCAAAGCCCAGTCTACAGACTCAGACAGTTTGGGGGCGGGATCAGGAACATGTGAGAGGCAACTGCATCAGTGATGCGTCGATGGGGCCTACCTAAGACCAAATACTAACCTTGAAAGGGCCTACCATTGTATGACAGGTGCTTCGGAGCCCAATTCACAAGTCTAAAAAGCACCCTAAAACTGACCTGACCTCTCAAAAGTTTGTTTCAAAACTTTTTTTCAGTGGGTTCTCTGGACCCCCGATGTGCCGGATTCGGGTGCTGACACCCCCTTGTATGGAGCAACGCATTGATTGCTTATGAGATAATCGGTGATGTCATGGTTGTATCTAAAGTTATAGCCACATATGCGCAAATACAATTCCATTTCATCAACCATGTCAGGCAGCGATCCGTCGAAGCTTCTTGTCCCCCTCCATGTGTCGTATATCCAGAAATTGGGCGAAGTAAGTAGCTGGTAACATTGCGCAGAAGCGGCTGTTGACGCCCTACCCAGAACAAAGACGATCTTGCGTATCACCTGACATCTCATCTTCGCCTCAATGCTGTATATTGGGGACTCACTGCGCTGTGTATTATGAAACGTCAGGATGCCCTCAGTCGCGAGGAGATGATCGATTTTGTAATGAGCTGTTGGGACGATGAGGCAGGTTTGCACACACAATTATCGACCTGATCTATTCATAACATCCCTCGGGAACCGCACATATCAGGTGGATTCGGCGCACATCCCGATCACGACGCCCACCTATTATCGACTCTGAGCGCAATCCAGATCTTGGTGATGCAAGACGCGTTGGACAAGCTGGACAAGGCACGCGTAATCAACTGTCCGAACCCCCAGCGTTTCAGTGGCGTTTTTTCTGATCGTGTAAAGTACAGATATCTTGTCGCTGCAGCAGCCGTCCGGTGTCTTTGCTGGTGACTCGTTTGGCGAGATCGATACCCGGTTCTCGTATTGCGCAGTCAGCGCGCTCTCGCTCCTCAATTCGCTGCACCTACTCGATGTTGAGCAGACGGTGGCGTACATTCAGCGGTGTAGGAATTTTGATGGCGGGTTCGGGAGTAGCGTTGGAGCTGAGAGCCATGCCGCGCAAGGTAGGGGGTAATATTTGTGTTCTCTGCTGATCTTTAACCTTAACGTTGCTGTTCCAGTTTTCGTTTGTGTGGCAGCGTTAGCCATTTTGGATAGGCTAGACCTCGTCGATGAGGATACTCTTGGGTGGTGGCTAAGCGAGCGCCAACTGCCCAATGGTGGACTCAATGGGCGTCCAGAGAAATTGGAAGACGTGCGACAAGTCACCGTTGACTCTGTATACTGAAGTCATTGTTTCTATGTATAGGTTTGCTACAGTTTCTGGGTCCTTTCGGGCTTGTCAATACTGGACAGACTCGATTGGATTGACCCCGACATGCTCACATCGTTTATCCTATCTTCACAGGTGGGTTGAATACGCAATACAGAGTACATTAAATCACAAATATTGCAGGATACCGAGAATGGGGGCATCGCCGATAGGCCTGGTGATATGGTCGACGTCTTCCATACCCTTTTCGGAGTTGCAGGTAAGAGATGATTAGGTTTGGACGGTACAAGTGCTTGCTCACGTCTTTTTTAAGCCTTATCACTCTTGGGATACCCCGATTTAGAGGATCTGGATCCGGTATATTGCATGCCAGCGAAATTGATTGAGCAGAAGGGGCTTCGGAAAGAATGGAATGCGCTTCCTCGGCGTGCTGCATCATAATATCGCTGTCCAAGGCTGGAAACTGAGTCATTCATTTTGGAAAGTGACGTTTATCATATGAGGCTATCATAAATAGTTCATCTCAAACCATATAGGATCTCTTCAAAGTTTACAATTTAATGTGCATGAGCGTTAAATCTGCGAAGGCGTGACAATCGTCACGCGTATGGAGAACAATGAAGCCGGGCATTGCCGATTTCAACATCAAGGCCATCGCGACGCCTCGTTCTGAATCTATGTCAAGTCGCCCAAGTCGTCTTTAAAGATATCCATCGCAAAGCTCGCGATACGTTGTGTTAAAGAGGACGCAGTGCGTCTCCACGCCTGAAAGTTCAATCCGTATACTCGCAGGCGCTGGAACCAGCATTCAATATTCAAGCTTTGCCACGGCCTCCAGTGGCGAGAAAAGGCCACAACGCTACCCATTTAAAGCCACATCGCGGATCAGGTCACAGCTTTAAATTCATTGCGACCAAGCGCCGTCTGAGCACCCAAGCATCTCATCCAAGTTTCATGAACGGTTTCCACATTCAAAGCTCGTCCGCCGTGTTCGCAAGCTCTGCTTCGGAGAATAACATCGTGCCTGATACCTCGCGCTCACAATCAGAGCCCTCGTTGAACGTTAAAGCACATATGAGCGGCTCGCTCTCCATGTCCCGCTCTAACAGCGAATATAATATGCTCATACCTGGGAGTGGTAGCTTCGTCAGTCCATACGTGAGTGGCCGCGATTGCTTAGTACACCACCAGCTTACCCTCCTGTAAAGGCTGTTATGAAACCTGCCTCTGTTGTTGGACGTCCTTCATCACCTACCCCGACTGACGTGATGGATCCTGATCATGAAGACATTCTACCTCGCATCCAGGCTCAAGGTGTCAAGGTCATGGACTTCGCGTATAGAGAACATGATGTCACGCTCGCACGGGAAGCCTGTCTCCTCACACACGACGTGACCGAGTATGAGTACCGCCTCCGTGAAAAACCCCGCACATATCCAATAAATGGCAAGGTCCTCAGGCACCTACTTGACGCGGGCTGGATTGACCAGGAAGAGCTAGAGACGCGGTGTGCCCAGATGGACCGTGATGAGCTGCGCATCCATGATGATAGGCCACGTTACCCCTCATTCCAAGTGCCGCGCATTCCCAAACCTGAAGATATTGAGGCGAGGCTTACGCTATGGAGTGTTGAGTATGTGGGCCGTCTCATAGAAGGCGACAAGAGTCGCAGACGGCAGGAGATGCAAGACAGAATGCTCGAGAGGGAGAATGTGATCTTGAGGGAACGGGAACTTGAGGCTGCTGCCCGAGAGGCTGCGGCTAAAACAAGCACAAAGTCGTCCCCGTCGTTGAAGCGCTCGCGCACTGGCTTTGAGCATGAGGAGGACCTGGACGAGCCCAAGCGCAAGAGGAAGACCCCAGAACCGTCCGGCGCCATTCCGCCACCCCAGCTACCAGAGCTCCAAGCGCCGTTGAAGCAGTATCCGGCTCCCCTTTCGTCATATAATCCTGAGCTGTACCCAGATGCTGCAGAGGTCATTGAATCACAGCCCCGCCCCGCGTTCCGACAGTCGACACCACCTGCCAGAGCTGTCACGCCTCCGCCAAGGCCAGCGTGGGCTGGAAAAGCTGTGCGAGGGCTTGGTCGCCAGGCGACGTTTGCTGAATTGCGCTGACGGGGGCATTTATATTGTTATTGTTAATGTTCCACATGTACTACCATACCAGTGCATTACCTCTATTCTACAGGCGCATGTTGTACACTACCTCCATTGGCCCACAATTCACGAAGTGTTAGAAGGATGTGCGCCATCTTGATTGTTGACTATTATACGGACTTGTAGTTTGGGTGTTGTTCTATTGTGCTGTTTCAATATAAGTCAATCATGCGCCTGAAATCACCACTGACGGGGCTATTGTATCATGGGACTATAAGTATCACACAATTCCCACATCGGATAAAGTATCACAAAAAATTACTTTCTTCATGGCTTTAGCGAGGTATGTATCGCCCAGTGACATACAGGTCGCCCACAAACTGACAAATCCATCTTTTCTTGATACAGCACCTCGAAATTCCAGAACAAACTTCAAACAAACTACGTCCCTACTGCTGAAGAGGACATCGAAATCGCCGAGTTTATATCTCGCCAAGATGGAGAAATGGCGCAGCTGAACGCAGAGATTGCCAAGCAGATGGAGCTGCTCGAAGGGCTAACGAGGAGGCACGATGAGCTGAACGAGGTACTCACAGCACACCGGGCCCTTGTTTCGCCTATGAGGCGACTTCCCCCTGAAATTATCCAGTCTATCTTCGTTGCTTGCCTTCCAGAGAGTCACAATGCGGTCATGCATGCCACGCAAGTGCCGCTTTTGCTTGGACGCATCTGCAGCCAATGGCGCACCCTTTCTCATGGAACACCAGCGCTCTGGGCCTCGCTGCATATCGTCCCTCCCAATGCCAGTGCACAACAACTTCCGCTGATACAGCAGAGCTTCGAGCGGAAGCGGGACGTCGTGCAGGAATGGCTCTCGCGCTCCGGTGTGATGCCATTGAATATATCGATATTTTGGTTGTGGGGCGACTCAGAGGAGGAAGGGCGTTTATTCGACATACTCCTGCAGGCGATATTGCCATTCTCTGATAGGTGGAAGGAGCTGGATATTAAGCTTCCGCTTAAGATATCCGGATGTCTTGGGCAGTTGACGGGGAGCGCCGTGCCATTGCTCGAGACACTCAATATCGAAGATCGCTACTCGAGCTCGCTGCAAGAGCACGATATTACAACGCTCCAATTTGCAAGCAGCGCCCCACGACTGCAGAACTTTAGCTTCGTCTTCCATTCCGGTGGGATTCGACTGCCTCTCATGCCATGGACTCAGCTCAAAGACCTCAATTTGGAGACAATGACACATTCCTTTTTCTTCCAGTCATCCTACGAGATGCTCTCCACCCTGCGTCTGTGCACAAATCTCGAGAGCTGCGCCCTTCGTTTCCCGTTAACCATGGTCAATGACGCACCACAGGTACCTACTGCGGCTGCAGACGTTTATCTAACCGTTACCCTTCCACATCTGCGCCATCTCTGCATCGATGGAGACCAAACGCTGACGACGACATCACACATGATGAATAGCCTTGCAAGCTTCAAAGTTCCAACCCTAGAATCTATAGAACTGATTGGTAGATATGGCATGACGGTTGGGACTGTGGCCGCGCGACCTCTGTCGGGTCTCTACTCCTTGCTCAAAGCATCACAGTGTCCCTTGCGGCGCATGGAGTTGCAGACTCTAACACTGACAGACATCGATTTCAAAGGATGTCTGCAGGCGATACCAAGCCTCGTCGAGCTCGTCATCAACAACGGCTCGATTCCCCTCGTCAACTTCGACAACGAAGCGAACGAGCGGCCGGACGCGGGTATGTACAACGACAGTGTCTTCAAATGTCTCGTTATCAAGGACACCCTGGGCGAGGATGAAGCCCACCTCTGCCCGAACCTCGAGAGGCTGGAGCTGATCCAGGCAGGTATTTCGCAGCATACCTTCTGCAATATACTGGAGTCGCGCAGGTCGGAGACCACGCCCGGTGTTGTGAGGCTGCGCATGGCGAAGGGTGATTTCTTGGATGTTGAGGATGCCGCCTTGAAGGAGCAGTTGAACGACTTGCGGAAAGACCTCGACATTGAAGTGCTCTTTCCAACAATTTGGCCTGTCGACCCGCGAGACCCGTCGCCTTGGACAGGCGTTCAAAGCTTCTGAAAGGATGAGGTATGGTGGCGATGCCCAGATGCCGCACTCGGATTGCTAGGATAATGGTTTGATGAATCGTACAGGCAGGGTTTTATAAATCTACAGCCTGCATATCAGGGGTAACTCTTTCTCACTCATTCCGTGTATAAGCAGTGGTACTACTATTCATTAATTTTATGGATCGTTCCTTGATTCCTGTTTGAAGGACAGCAGAATTCCTTTTGTGATGGAAATGTT
>JASFDG010000250.1:1569-14448 GCA_036937095.1 Phaeolepiota aurea
CCTTTGTTGTCGCATATTCGCAATCCTCCGAGCGTGCCACCATCCATGACATTGAAAAATTCCGATGAATATGAGTAACACGAGACCGGCTTCTTAAGGAATGAGTGCCCTCCGTACATTTATAATCTTACACAAGTGTACAATGTATATAACCCAAAAGTCTTGCAGAAACATCATGTTTGGGTCAGGCGGCTCGAGTGAAGATGAAGACTGCGTGGCGGTGATCAAGATGCAAGCCAACCCAGAGATGAGGATGTCGCAACACGCAGTGGCCACCTGTAGGAGCAGGATATCACCTCTCTACATGTTGCCCTGCATCCCTATTATCACCTTGATCACTGGGAGCAATATTACCCTTGAAGGACGATCGTCTAACGTTGCTTTTGAATTTGCGCCACAAGCTCTTGGGTGCAGGATGGGGGGCTTCAATTGTGTTTGAGGAGGACAACGAGATGGAGGTGGACATGGGAAGAACCGCTGGCTTCTGCGTGTGTTTCAATGATGGGGTGTCGTCGACAGATGACGGTGAAGTTGATACACTCGGAGGGGATGATACGGGGCTCCGATCATTGGTGGAAACAACTGAATTAGTGGAGGTGTACGATGAAGGCAGCCCAGGCTCTGATGAGGCAAATCCAGGGTTGGCCAATTCATCCGACTTGTCAGCAAAAGAGACGCCGCGAAGTTGAGTTGAACGTGGTGTATTGCGGGTGGCATCCTCTTCCATGTCAAAAAGTTCCGTGTCGTCTGGTAAGCTTGTGGGTTGGCAGGAGTCAGCAGTCGTTGGTGAATTGACAGTAGTCGCAAAGTCCCAGGAGTCCATAGATTGGAGCGACTTGTGCCCACTCGCGACACGGCGTTCTTGGCGCTCTGTGAGAGGCGGGAGATTCTCTAATGAAGATTACTTTAGTAAAAAAAAAAATTTAGATAAGATCTTCGGACGCACTCAAGATAGCATTAACGAGATAGCTTTTTTTCTTTGATGCTTTGAAGAATGGGGTTTGGAGCAATTCTTCTGCTGTTGGCCTTTGGAAAAAGGTTAGATTGTGTCGGATGGATCATGGTTTCAAAAGCATACCGTTTGGAAGGGTCCTTGACGAGACAGCTATCCACCACCTCCTTGAAGGCCCGAGAATATTTAAATGCACCACCCTGACGGTCTAGTGAAGGTGGTTCTTCCTGTATCCTGCATCACAAAGACAATTCAATCATTAGTACCATGTTAAGGATGAACCATTGTTCGAACGTACGTCCTGAGTAACACACTTTGGGGAGACTCTCGAGATCTAGGAGGGCGTCCCTGCGTTAATTCCAGGGCTGTGATACCAAAACTCCATATATCAGCAGATGAATCATATTGTCTTCCCTGAATCAATTCTGGGGCCATCCAGCACGGCTGCAAGACAACAACAATAAAGACGAAGAATTCACAAAGCGCATGAAATGCGAACCCACCGTGCCCACGAAAGATTTCCGCTTTCCTATGCGAGGTCTCGACATTTTGAGAGCTGTCGGATTGAATGCCACCGCTTTTCTAGTATCTGGCAAGGAAACGTTGATCCCGGATTGTGGTGCCCCGCTCAGGATTTGGTTGCCATTGTGATCCTCTGAAAGGTCCGCGGCCACGCCCAAGTCCCCCAATAGGACAGTGCCGTCATCATCAATGAGCAAATTCGCAGCCTTGACGTCTCGATGAATGAATCCATTGATGTGGAGGTAACTGTTAAGAAGATGTCAAAGCATTAGCGAAGGATTATAAATAGAACTTACTTGAGTCCCTTCAGCGCCTGGGCGAGGATGCAACGAACGACGTCCTCCTCCATCCCGCCTGGCCAGCCATACCTCATAACATCAGCTGCACTACCTTTGTTCATTAGGCGGAGGGCGATATATAGTTTGTGACCCTCCATCCATGATCCACGAACGCGGAGGACGTTGGGATGCTTCGACAATGACATTAGCCTGGTTTCTCTTTGGAGCAGGCGCAGTGATTTTGGAGGAAGGGAATCGAGGTCGAGAACTTTGAGCGCACAGGGAATTGGACTTGGAGTAATGTCATTCGAGGAGGGTGGCTGGTACACTGCTGAGTAGACGATTGATGAAGCACCAAATCCTATGGGAGAACCAATGGTGTAGTCAGACGCCCGGTCGCTATAGGGAAGGGTTCAATGGTAGTTGAGGGCTGATTATATTAACAAGGCACACCTGTAGAGCTGCCATTCATCTTTGACTGCACCAATGAACCTTTTCACGTTCAAACTTGAGCTTGCACTTTCGCCGAGGTTTGTTACCATTACACTGTCGCCTTTCTTTGATGATACTGAATTAATGCTATCCGGCGTTGCCATCAGGGTATAAGGGAGGTTGTTTTGTGTTTAGCGCTTAAAGCTGAAGGACCAGACAAGCTAAACGCAGTATAACGATCTCGGAAAGGTAAATACCACTGCTGGGAGGAAGTTTGATGCGCTGGGTGTCATAACTGTAGTGTTGCATCGCGAACGACTCCGAGTCTTGGCCTGTTGGAAGGCCCGGATTTGAATTGGCTGCAAACGAAAGTTATATTTGGACTACCCTTTAATTATGTAGGCTAAGTTGAAAGGTCAAGTTGCAAGACCCAACGGCAGGCTCTGGGTCTCTTAGTGACCTGGACTTGGTGGTTCTGGAATTCCCGAGTATCTCCACCTTGAGGTCCTTGAGGTCTTTGCGGTTTATCTAATCAATCGGACTCTCCGCGAGCCACGTCAATTGACCGAGGTTTGCAGTGGGGCGGATGGGGAAAGCTGTGCCAGTACTTCAAGTTGCAGGTAAACAGAAACCTTGATAGCAAATTTAGACAGACGTTCCCCTTGCAAAGTCAGAACATATTTATAGCATGCTGGTACTCCTCCAGCGAGAAGTGATTGGGCTACCCCTGGATCCAGGTTTTGGAGAAGCTTGTACAACCAAGCCCTGGTGCTGAATCCTGACTCCTAAGTAGTGGGCAATGAATACGGTAGTGACTCGGAGCATTTGTTCTTTAAGGAGTACATGTCTCATGGTAAGGAGCGGATATGGTCCGTCGGTTCAACTATATTTCGTGCGATACCTTCCTATCGACATTTACGAGATGGAGTTTGCACCTACGCTTGCACAGTCGGTCCATGATGCCGGGGGCAGGAGGCACGGGACCAATCAGGGCTGGACAGACAGCCACCGGTTGCAAAAGTTATAGAATTGTGGGCAAGATCTGTCAATATGAAAGTTGAATATGACCTTGGCATGAAATGGTTAGTTTTGTAGCAATAGCGTCGCTTCTGGTGTCGGTGTAGAATGGAATTGCTTATCTTGGCTTACACCCTATCGACGATATCTCATTGGTCCCCGTTTGACAGCGGTCTTATGCTCCGGGGTCACGCGGTCACCCGGTCACATAGCGGGTGGCCCAGTTGAAGCGATACGCCACATCGTCCATTCCTTTCCCTTTATCTTCCTTTCTTTCCGTGACTCCTCTAATACCATACATTCGGACGATGGGCTCACAGAAACCATGCGAAAAATATGAATACGTCGTCACCCCACAGGGCCCAAAGATTCTTCCTGTCATGGAACATAACGAGGAGAATCCAGATGGTTATAATGTTGGGGGATATCTACCCGTGAGGGTTGGCGATTCCTTCAAAAATTCTAGATACCGGGTCGTACGCAAACTTGGGTCAGCTTTACTTTCCTGTCTTCAAAGAACTCTTCCTCATAATTCCTTATCTCTGCAACTACTCCAGATGGGGTCACTTCTCGACCGTCTGGCTTGTGAAAGACTCACAGTGAGCACGCATTTCTAGTCCTTGGATCGTCCTTTCCTGATAACATTGCAGCACGCATAGGCATTCGGCCCTCAAAGTTGTCAAGTCTGCAGGTCGATATGCTGAGACCGCCCGAGACGAAATACAATTACTCTCCCAAGTGGCTTCAGCTTCACCAACCCACCCTGGGAGATCACATGTTGTATCATTCCTGGACTCTTTCACTCATCAAGGACCTGAGGCTTCTCATATCTGCATCGTTTTTGAGCCTCTTGGTGAAAATCTTTTGACTCTTATCGAACGACACAAGAAGACTGGTGTCCCTCGAGATGCGGTTAAAGTGATATCGAAGCAAATTCTCTTGGGTCTACAATACCTCCACGATGAGTGTGACCTGGTTCATACCGATATTAAACCAGAAAATATTCGTGAGCATAACCTCATCCATCCTCTTAGCCTGAATTGACCCTGTCATCTCCATATAGTAATATCCATCCCCAACGTTGAGACACATATTCACAAGGAATTGACCCAGTCACCGTTGCCGACATCTAGGCGAGTCGACGTTCCGAGGAAAAAGGCAACTGCCGGAGTCTCAATACCGTATCGACCTCAAAAAAGTCGCCGTGAAGTTCAGATTTTTGACTCCCAACCTTTATCAAGCCCAAGTCGGAGCGCAGGCAAAAGTGGTAGCAATCATATCAGTTCTCGTTATGTTGCTCAGGTGGCTAGTGGCAGTGGCAGTGACAGCCAGAGCAGCAGTTTCAACCCCCAGGCAAGAACGTCCGTGCATGGAACGTCACCTAACTATTCAAGTGGGACTGTAGGCAGCCTCGGTTCGTCTGCGCCCAAGGTCCCAAGTCGGTTGTCAAAATCCACCCCCCACGAGTTGTCTGCCAAGCCTGTGGAGACCCTACCCAAGAAACCTTCACGATCTCCGTCTAACATAAAGAAGCCCGTCACGTCTTGCACATCTTCATCTTCGTCAATATCATCCGTGGTGGCATCGACGACAACTTGGTCAAGCAGCATGATGAGCACACCTCCGACATCTCTATCTATGTCAATTGGGAACATCATCTCTGGGTTTGTGACCCTCTCGAAAGGGAAAGACAATTCCAATCCTCCAGCTATGGTTAGCGGGAGTATTGTCGGGGAGGATGAGCGTACGGGAATTCCAATGAGGGGAGCTAAAGGAAAAGGGAAGGTGGTTGAAGACAACGAGGCTCCGAATGGCTTCACGGCAGCTTGGCATGTTCAAATGGGTTCAATTACTGGGAAAAACCTGATACCATCTTCCTACAAATCGACATCATCCAATTCCAAATTATCCCGGCGATCTATATTGAACAATCACAACAAAGCATTATCCGGTTCCAGCCGTTGGCAAGACCCTGGATCAGCTGCTCCTGCGCCAGCCGTCGTTATTTCCGCTATCGCAAGCGCCGTTCTTGCTGAACGATCGAATTTACGCACGTTCCAGTCCCCCAGCCTCGATATCCTTGGATCCGAGCCCCCCACTACCGACGGAAGTTTAAACTCTTCAAATGCTACGACGACTGTCCGCCCTTCGCCTAGCAGGACGCCAAGCGATAGCGAAGGGACCACATCGCCGCCTGGAAAAACTCACTCATTTCTCAGCGGTGTGGATATCACCATGTGCATCGCACCCCTTCCTGGCGTCGTTCCTTCTAGTCAGGTCCAACCCTCCTTACTTTCACAGACAGCTCCAGTCCGATTAACTTCTAGTACCCCACTCGAACTGGCGAACCTCGGCTTTTCACCCAAACAGCGCGTCTCACATTTATCTGCCTCTATGCACATCCAATGTTCTCCATCTAATTCACATCAGCCTACTTCGCCTTGTAATGCTAGCAATAGCCTGAGCGAATCTTCTCAACAACCACTTGTGGAGCTTGAAGCCTCATCTTCTCTTGCCGCAATACTTGAGGTTACTTCAACACCGCCTAATCCCCTGCCGACTCTGGGCCACTTGGACGCCAGTAAGCATTGGATTTCGACCTGTGCCTTGTCTACTCCACCCCCGATCTCGATTAAGATCGCAGACTTGGGGAATGCTACGCCTTCAACGAAACATTATACCGAAGATATCCAGACGCGGCAATACCGCGCTCCCGAAGCCATTATTGGGAAACGAGATTGGGATGGTAGGGCTGATATTTGGAGTGTTGCATGCCTGGTAAGTCCTCGATCTGAAGTTTCGGCTCTGCTCAACTTCCTTAGATATTTGAGCTCCTCACAGCTGAATACCTTTTCGATCCCCACGGACAGGGTAGTTATACCCGGAATGATGACCACATGGCTCAGATCATAGAGCTTCTCGGCGACTTCGATTTGTCGATTAAGATGGGTGGAGTGTATAGTTATGACCTATTCGATTTGAATGGTGTGTCTCTTATTACTTCATCGTACCCCACAATGCTTAATTGTGGCATCAGGTCGGCTTCGAAGCATCACAACCTTGAAACCATGGCCACTAAAGCGTGTCATGAAGGAGAAATACTACTTTTCCGCTGAGGATGCGGGCCTTTTCTGTGATTTTCTGGAACCCATGTTGAAGGTCGACATACGAGAACGCAAACACGCCCGCGATTTGATCGATCATCCATGGCTAAACGTCATACCAGAGGACAGCACATGATGATATCGGACTCGTTTGCCTTCGAGGACCTTTGCTATGATACCGTGGTGCCAGACCTTTGTCTGCCCATGATGATTCTTCATGCTGGTACGGCCTTAGATTAGGCCCCTAGACCTGAGAGTTTCCTTTCTTTACATTATAATCCTAAATTTTGCTCCACTTCACGTGCATACTTTGGGCTGTTGATTTGGGCTTTTCCTTTCCTCGTCAATTCTTTTTTCCAGGGGCTCTGTTTAATGCTTTACTTGCATTCTCGCTGTACTCTTATAGACATATTGCAGGACAATCAATAATTTACCTCAACATTGACTGATATTAACCCATCAATAAAATTTCAAAGGCCTTCAATGTTCTTTGATTATCGCTAAATAGGTGCACGACACGTTGATTAAGTGGCTACGTAGCAAATATGTCCAACAGTCCACCAGTCCAGGCGGCTAAAAGGGGGGGAATTTTGTGTCTGGCAAGACTTGTAGTTATATAGATCTCTGGTATCAGGCGTCGTTCTAATGTCGAAATGTAGGAGGGTTTGTAAATATCGTATAGGTTGGATTGATTGTCTAGATGTCACTGAAATGTGCACGCTTCAAAAGACTGTTGCTACGCCGATTGCCAGGCCGATTGTCGTAACAAGGGAAGCAAGAATGACACTGGTGCTTCCGGCGATTGGCGACCCAACAGCAGAGCTACCATGGGTGACCGCAGCGCCAGGGGCGCCTGATATGCTACCAACGCCGCCTGCAGAACCACCAGGTACGTTAGGGTTCGGCATAGTGGAAGAGCTAGGTTCCATACCTGGAGGAGGATTCGTCGTATTATCATTAGTCTCAATGTATGCATCTGAGAGGGGCCTCTTCAGACACTGCGCGACAGGCATAATGTTGAAAGACGGGTTGTGGGCCAGAGCATCGGGAAGAATGTAACCAGTTGCAACTTCAACAGTTTGCTCGAAGAGATCGTGTTCCAGGACAATAAAACCAGTTTCAATGGTCGTGGCATTTCCTAAAATGTTCTCCCAGTTGTAAAGGACTTGTTGAACAGACGTGGTGCCACCATGGATATTAAAGTCTGGATATCGCGTTATGGCTTAAGAGTCAAACGTCGAAAAAATTGAAACTTGCCATCAGTATCAAAGGTAGCGAGGGGGCTGATCCGTGTCCACATTACAGGAGTCAATCCCATGGCCAAGGAAATAGCACGAACTCGATCACTGGCAAGTATTAGACATCGCGTTTCAGGAACGTTATTAACTCCACGTACTCTATGTCACCAAACGGAGGTCTCATCATGTTGGGGGTAACACCGAGAACATCTTTGATGACCTTTTTGGACCAGCCAAGTTCAGCAATGATTTCCTCGTTCGACAGAGTTGTCAATGAGGGGTGGCTCCATGTATGAACAGCAATTTGATGTTGACCCATGAACTGCGTTTGCAGTGTGGCTGGGAAAGATATGACCCGAGACCCAACAGCAAAGAAGGTCGATTTTAGACTGTGTTGGTCAAGAAACTCCAACAAGTTGGCAGTGTAGAACGACGGTCCATCATCGTAGGTAAGACCCCAGGTCAACTTGTCAGGGCAGGAAGTGATATCGGTGCTACGTGTACAGCCACCACAGGTCCACCAACAACGCGATGAATCAGCCACAGCAGCAGGATTAGTAGGGCATCCACCTGTGCATCATGTTTGTTAAATGTGGTTGGTTGGATGGGTGATTGATACTAACCTGCAACTGTTGGAGAGAACGACGGGATTGCACTCATATTGATCTCCTTAATCCATTGCTGAACAAGTGGGTGGTCAATCGGAGGTGGTTTATCGAGGATAGGGTAGTCAGAGGGAACAAGTAGAGCAGCTAAAATTAGACATAGATCAATCTCGTGTGTGAGATATAAATGGAAGGAAAAAAATTGGAGAGAACTGATGGGGGTTGGGAAGACACGCACCGTTGGGCAACGGTGGAGCACCAGGCAAGTATGTCGGTTGCGTGTTAGGAACGGCGGTAGAAGCCAAGGGACGTGTGGCTGAACTTGATTCGTTGAAAACAATGGACCCAAGAGGCGCTGCGGTGGGATTCGTGGCTTGTAACGAAAAAGTGAAAGTGGTAGCTGGTAACGTCTGTGTAGGCGTGGTCGCGGAAGAGTTACCAACTGGTGGAACACTGCCTGAGGGACCAGTGGTCACACCAGCTGGGGTCGTGCCTGAGCTCAGGGGCGACGAGACAGAGCCCTGACGGGCGTGATGGCGGTGGGGCTGATCACCGTGGGCAACGACGATGAGAGGGATCGAGGCGACCAGAAGGGAGGGGAAGGCGATCTTCATGGTGGTGGTTCAGGAGAAAGAAGTTGAACTTTGCAAGGTCATCATAGACCGTGCCGTGTAGTGTTGTGCTATAATTAGAATCACCTTGTCATACATCTCAAATTCTGCCGCTCAACTGCCGACACTGCGGGAAATGATTTATCCAAGGTTTTGGTTCAAGTATCAATTGCTATGTAGACAAAGACAAAAGATATATCACCCATCAAACCTTTTGCTTTTTGCTTCGAGGCTTTTCAAGGTCTATCTCCTCAGCATCATCATCATCATCATCATCGTCGTCGTCGTCCTCATCTTCAGAGTCGAGTTCATCGCCGCCGACATTCCCGAGGAAATATTCAATAGCCTCTGGGAAGACCTCATTGGCTATCGTCAACCCAACCTGAATATATATAAGGTCAGCTGTCAGGTATATATATAGCTTCGGTTTCGTGGCACTCACATCTGACAGGTCAGCCTCATGCTCGAAAAAATTGAAGAAACTACCAGGATCTGCAGGCATGTCATCATATTCGCCCACTTCTCGAGGGTATACTTTGCTCAACGCCTTGTCGCCGTCCTTCCAGTTTATTTTGGTAACCTGCATGTGGTTGTTGTAACTTAGATCATGGTGCACACTAAACAGATGACACCGACCGAGGCTTTTACATCACGTTCCCATGAGAAATCTAGCATGGATTCGGTGATGCCATCGGAGTCAGGCTTTTCGCCGGCAGCTGCTACGGGAGGAACGAATTTGTATTCCTTTTTCAATACCCGATCACTGAAGAATTGATTTTCTTTGAAATGCTGTATGATAGACACGTCTGTATTCTTTATGTATCGATAGTGAAACTATGCTACTCACGAATTCGATGGTGAAGCATCTGTGCTCCTCAGGGTCTTTCTCGACCCAAACATCTTCCAAATAGCTCAACGCTGTCTGGTCTGCATTGTGCTGGACGTGGAATGAAATTATAGCGTGGTTCATCAACGCGACAGGCCAGAAATTGGGGATCGATTTAACGACTTCACGACGTTTGTCATAGACAGGGCGGAGTGTCTGTTGTGCCTGGCGCTCTGTACATTAAAGTCGACTTGAGTCAAATAAATCGTCGAGCTTCTAGTATTACACACCCAAGATCAACTCGGCGCGCGCCAGGTCGCGTTGAATTTCGTGGAGTTTTTTTGCATCTTCATTCCCCAACTCAACGTTCTGAAGAGGGTTCTTCTCCTCCTCAGCACCAGGAGATCCACGTTTTGTACCTTTGGCCATTGTGAATAGCGGACGGGCCAGATAAGAGGTTTCAAAGGGTTAATGTGCGTGGAAAAAAGGGAAATTTTAGTTCGCCAAATTCAACTCCGCGACCATGAATCGCACGAGCCATTGGCAGTCTCTTCATAGTGACACATAAATACTTTTGGCGCAATTAAGCCTAGGAAAACATGCTCTATACAAACTCTACAGTGTTCGGCACATAGTAGGCATACATGATTTCCTATTAATCGACTCGCTTTTTCAGGGTATCCATCTCAACTTCCTCAGCAGCAACCTTCACCCTTCCAGAGCTCGGCCATTTCACCTTCTTTGCACTCGCACCACCGAGACCCTTTCCACGGTGAGCAGAGCGGAAGCCTGGTCCAGAATAGTAGATAACGTCCGTTGGCGGAAGGAGGCGTGGCCATGAAACATAATCAATCCCATGAACGAGCATAAATCCAAAAGATACAGCTAAGAAAGTGAAGCAGAGCAGAAAATAATAGAACAATGAATAGTCTGCATCATTCTATTAGTCTTCCTCCTTCCACAGCCTACAAATTCGATCACATACCAGATGTACGCGGCAAGGTAAGTCCCGCACATATCATGAATAGCGAAAAGGACGCAATCGCGGGCATCTTACTCCTATAGTGAGTACGTCTCTCGACTTCCAGCAAGACTTAAAACTCACTGAACGTGTTATGAGAGGTCGTGGATCAGAGATAAGGAAAAGGGCTGCAGAGGGTTTCTTCCGGGGTATATATGCTCCCGTCACCAAATCAAACCCGTCCTTGGCACAGTGAGTCATACAACCAAGGCCTTGAGGAAATAACCAACCTGCTTTGCACCATCAAAGAATGTGTTCTTGATATATCTCATCACAGATTTGTAACCATCCTCCAGGACGCCTTTATGTGTTCGCTGATTTGTGCGTGTAAAATCGGATTTCAATGCACCAGAGCCCGCGTAAGCTTTAGCGATCGCATCAGCATGGTCTGCCCACACTGTAAATGAAGGCGCTAAGCATATTAACAAAATCGTAGATACAACGATCGTACTTTCACGGAAGTCTTTGCTAAATGCCTCAAAGTCGTCGATACTTGAATTAGGGGATAAGATCCCTAAATCTCTCAGCTGCGCATTTAAAGTCCATTTTGCTAGGGCAGCCTGAACAACATTGGTACGGTCGAGATTGTCCATGCAGTTGGTGCGGACAACTCCACTTTGAGCCTTGGTCGATACCCCGGAATCGATCTTGAAATAACTGTCCCATAATGAGTATCGAGACTTGGCAAGCTCCAGAATGACATACCCTTGCTTGGCAATATCGTCTTGTAACTTGCTGATAAGAATGGATATCCTGTCCCATTGCATTTTTCTGCATTCATGGTGGAAGTCGAAATATTCGTAGCGAGTGTTTGGGACATCAGCCTGAATGGAACGCTATTAGCTCAGGTAACTCCTTCTTAAAGTGGAAGCTACCTGTGTCAAATATTTCTCATACGCTTCTTTGACAGGTTTCTCATGCCCAACCTGATTTAAGAGGTTAACCAAAGACTGGGACCCATAGGTCGAAACTTGTTCCAGCAAGTGGATTCGCATAGCGTGGCTCTGTAAATTATCCTTGAGAAAACAGAAGGATGAGATAAGGCTTTGAAGGCATACTGTGTTCTGCAAATCCATGATCTGCAGGTCGGGTTTATACCTAAGGGTGTTAATCTCGCCCCAAAAGAGTGGGACACTTCCCCGAATTTGTACGAAACTGAGCTGCGTGACATAGTTGTCACCAGGTGTACGAGGCCCGCGGGGCGTTCGCTGCCCCTCAATCAAAACAAGTTGTTCCGTCTCGTTGAAGTTGGCAACGTGGCCATCGTGGTCGATGCCGCGTCTAAAGTATCGGGTTCCCGCCCGGTAGCGAGAGCGTCTACTGATGAGACATAACTGCATGTGGCGACCGTGTAGAAATACAGGACGCAGGTCAAAAGCTGTTGAATCGTCAGAGATGTTTGGTCGTAATACATCTGCCTACTCACTGCCGTACAGTATGGGAAGAATGAACGCGCCCAACTGCATTGAATGCATAGTCAGTTTGTATGCGTCGTATAATATGCAAAGCGCACGTCTTTTTCATTGTTTACACTGGACATCTCTAAAAACTTGGATTGCAGGAATCTAGTGACCTGTCAGGAAGTCCACATTCTTTGCAACCTGTGTCACCTACTTGTTCCAGAAAAAACGATCATCCGCCTACGTGTTTTATGTTAACATAGTCGTCAAGCAAAGCCATATAAGCACACGTACCACTTCGTAAGGATAGCTGGCTGCTTGCGTCTCGTTGTCTTGCCATTGCGCTTGCAATCTGCGAGTCAGATCCCAGGTATACGAGAACAAGAAATTTCCCCCATAGAAATGGCCCCGAACGAGAGCCAGAAGATGGGCTTCCACGGGATGAGGGGGATTATGGATTGAGATGGAAGGGTTCAAGGGCAAAATGTCGAATTCGGTTGCGCGAAAAACGTCTTGGCCCATGAGTCGCCCTTGCAGCTCCCTTCCAGTAATAATTATAATGTAATCGGCTTCGGTGTGTGTGAGCAAGGATGCCCTAGCAATGCATGAAAGACGCACATAAAGACAGTGAGATCAACCCAAGAATTCCATATATTACTTTTCCAGAACGGCGAGCGGAGTTGGGTATCGGTGCCTTGAGACCTGTTGTCATTGGCTGTATCAGTCGGGGCTCAACATGTTGGAATCCTAGGGTTACTATTAAGAACAATTTCACCGGAGGAGCGGTGAATTGTCAGAGTCTGCGCATCCGCCGCGTCTGGCACGAAGATATACGTGTCATTCCCTTCAATAAACCTGGTAAAAGTCGTCAAT
>JASFDG010000250.1:14547-30576 GCA_036937095.1 Phaeolepiota aurea
AGAGTCTGCGCATCCGCCGCGTCTGGCACGAAGATATACGTGTCATTCCCTTCAATAAACCTGGTAAAAGTCGTCAATTAGTGGCATGAGCTAAAGATTCATTACTCACAGATTTAGGCGTTGGTGAAGGGCTTTCATGGTCGTGGGGGTAGGAATCACAGGCAGTTGAGCATACTTTGCCAAACATTGGGAACTTGGAATGCGCTGATCTGAGTCTGAATGAACTTTTCCTCTAACTGATCTTCACTTGTTGGCTGGACGTTCCATACAAGTCGCCGACGACGATGAAGCTCACTCCAGAGCTGCTGGTCCAGGCAACTTCAGCCCTTAATCCCGTAAAAGAACGTCAGCTCGATCTCAGAGGTGAAAAATACACTTTTTCTGTGCAACTTTCAGCTCATCTCCATTCGTGCAGGATATAAAATCCCCGCCATTGAAAACTTGGGCGTAACAAGGGTCCGTACTCATTGATTCTGCTTGATCAAGCATACTTAGCTCTGCCTTTAGGATCAACACGATGCTATTGATTTTACGGACAACGCCATCCTTTCACTGGGCAACTTTCCCCTCCTCAAGCGCCTTCGCACCCTCCTGCTAGCCAACAATCGTATACATGCCATTTCCCCCTCGATCCATCTATCTGTACCTAATTTAACGACACTGGTGCTCACAAACAACAATATTGCTGAACTGGGCGACCTTGAGCCTTTGAAGGATCTTCGCCAACTCAAGTATCTGTCTCTCATGGGAAACCCCGTGCGAGAAAAAAAATGGTATCGCGAGTGGCTTGCATGGAGAATTCCTGGGCTGAGAGTTTTGGATTTCCAGAGAATTCGGGACAAGGTGCGCACACCTGCACTACCAGCTGCTGGCTTTGGAATCGAAGTCTCATTCACGATTTGGTCTTCCACTGGTTGCGTTACAGGAACGTAAAGCGGGGAAGTCGCTGTTTGTTACTGTGGACAATCTGCCCACGGCACTTGCAACTACAATTTCCACAACCGTTTCGGCACATTCAACTAAAACTGTGTTAACGATAGATGAGCCTAAGCCAGCCGTCTCTGGAAAGGCGGGCCGTCTGATGTCGAAGGAAGATCAGGAAAAGATTAAGGCGGCCATCGCAAAAGCAACCTCTATAGAAGAGATAAGACGCTTGGAGAGGAGCCTGAGGGAAGGATATATGCCCGACATTGAATCAGTTGGTTCATAGTTCTCAGACTTGCTTATTTTTTCGTGAATTTGATCGCCTTTCCCGAATCGCTTGAAATCGATTAGTCAATCCATATGGCCAAATTAAGGTAACCATTACATCAGTAAGTCAATAATATCATCAAAGTCCAATTGAGAAGTGTATCCAAGGCACGTAGACCAAGTATCAATGAAAATAGATTATGGAATCGAGTACGGGGGCTCTAACGGAGGGCGTCCTAAGATTGCAGATTGATAAGCAAGCGCTGTCGATGAGCCAACCATTGGCGAAGTTTGATAATTGGTAATTATTGAATTTCTTTCGTCAATGAATTGTCCGGAAAGGGGGGATGGGGTTCTAGGAGCAGGAAATAGTGATCCCCGCTTCTGCATCGACAGTAATGGCACATTCATGTCATCCGTTGCCTTCTGGCGAGAGTCTGGAACGTATCCATAAGCAACGATGCCCCCGGTTTGACTATTCAAACCAAAGCGCAACCCATCGAGTTTCTTCTCGATGGTCAGTTCATCGTCTAGCGGGTTTAATCGTGCTCCGAATCCGGAATGGTACGCGAGAGCCATAGATGCAGCAATGCTGCCTGGTGGAGCGGCCAATAAAAGTTTGATCCGCTGGCGCCGATGACAGATTTGAGTTAATAGCCCGATAAAGCCCGCTAAAATCAGAATAATGGACAGAATATGTGTGGGGTATGGGCTATAGAAAGGGTGAGTCACAGATATACAAAATGTAATAATCATACTTTATCCAGATCCGAGGCACCAAAGCAGTTACAATGGCGGGGCCCGTCCTATCGAAACCCAAAAAATAGATCGACTTTCCAACTACGGCAAGGTGTTGAGTCTTAATGAGGGATAATTAGCGTTACTAGCAGTGCTTCAAGCAGGGTGAGCCTTACATATATCTTTCTGGTGGAATCCAATATGCCATTGGGAAGGTCGAATGTGTATTGAATACCTCCTTGAGCCTGAGAAGCTTCTTGGAAAATCGCCCCAGACACAATTGCCCTTACAGCTTCAGACCTCGCTTGAATAAAGGGATCGGAACTTGGTGGAAAAGTGAGGCTGATCATTTGTTTTAGTAGATATGTGGTTACATGGACATGGGGAACATACCTATTGAATGCTTTGCCAGCAAGGGCGCCCTGAGTCACATTGTTTGGGGCAATGTAAGGATTCTGAACTATTACGTTAGTGTATAGGGCAGATTTGAGGTCGAAAGTCATTGTTGTTTGGAATGCTGAGATCGACGGCGAGCAAAAGACAGTTTTAGCTTCCCGCGTATTGTCTGCTTTGGTGTGCAAAAACCTCCAAAAAAAGATAAATGGACCATCCCCAAATAAAGGAACTGTGATGCCCACCAGAACATCACAGGTCGAAAGGTCACTTCTAATGGCGTCCCATTATCAAGGCAATTTGGCACATCCTCCACCCCAAATTGGTCCGGAGCAGACTTCAAAACTTCAATCCAGGACAATATAGGGCAAAGAGTCAGAACCTACTGATGCGTTGAGATTTACCGAATGAGTACAGTTGTCCACGGAGCGAGAGGAGAGAGTAATGATATTGTTAGTAACAGCGACCATCCGTGGATCCTCGATAGGATTGGAACAGTTGACTGTTGTATCTATTCCAGTAGCGTTAAAAACTATCGTCCCATTTTGGGTGGCGGCAGGCGGGAGCTTTTTAGATACAACACTTGGTTAGATTGAGGACAAAATAGTGTGCAGGTGACCCAACAGTACCTGGAACGCAACTGTTGACCAACTACCTGACACGAATGGTGGATTCGTCAAATTATAGCGGACCGCAGCGTCAACAAAGCCCGCTGATGCTTGGAAAACTCCAAGGTCGCTGATATCCGTAGAGAGGCCTATTATCTCATTGATGGTGATGGCTATTTCTAAACGGAAGGGTAGTAGCTCAATGCCATATGATGTGACAAGAACTTACCATTAACCTGTGGCAAGTTACGTATTTGAAAGATGGCCCCAGCTTTAGTGAGTGGTCAGACGGTGTATACCATTTACATGGGATGGCGATGACAAACCTAGAGGTTGTATGGCATACGTCAGTAACGCCGCTATGCACGACCAAAAGACAATGTAATGTTTATAATGCCGAGCGCGAAATAAAGAGAATACCGGTCTTGATTGAGTGCATCAATATATGGCTGTCTGGTTGATCTCGCTGGTCATCTACGCTCACCCATGTCGTATCTATGGTCGACAAATTAAAAAAAAAGGTTTGCTTGGTTGCAAAAGGATGAAACCCACATAGTCCAATAACAAAGTGGACTCGGCCGTGGCACCACCAACCCTCAACGAGAGATAGGGCTACGGGGGTAAATAAAAGGTTCTGGTGTGTATATAGACAAGAGAAGAGCTTACTTGATACCACCTCACATTCCAGTCCAGCTCGCGGAACATGATCGCATTAGGCATAAGTACAAGAGTTGGCAGAAATGACTGGTGCACTCGATAAATACTCGTCCCTTCTGGGATGCTTTCTAGGGCTTACCGCGAGGAATTGGCCAGATATGGGCGAGAATAATCCAGTCAAGCTAAAAGTTTTGAAACCTAAATGGAAGGATCTAGATGAGCCCCGCTTCGAGACCACCTTGGACAGTTTACACACCCCCGTCCCGGACAGAAATGGCAAGGGCCACCTCGAGGCCAATGCCCAAGAGAAGCAGAATTATCGGTGTTCCCATTGCCAGAATGATGTGGGCCTCCATAGGTTCCTAGAAATCATGAGTGAAGCGGGTCGAAGGACGCCAACTTGCTCTTACAAATCGTTTTCTTGGGACACCCATTGAGGGGGGTGGTTGGGAGCGTGGGCGGTGATCCTTCAAGGCTGAAGAACCTACATCGTATATAGTGCTAGAATCTGCAAACAGTGTCTGGTCGCTGTCTGAACCCAGGTCGTCGATGTGACCGCCTTTGCCGTCACTTCTTGACATGATTGGAATGGGAAGGGTGTTGTGGGAATTTTGGATTGCTCAATGATTGGAACATAGCCAGGCATGCTGAGCACTGCCTGGCCGAAGAATGTATGGGACAGAAATAGAACCGCCTACACTTTCAAAATTTTGAGGTGTAAAAGACTAATGACGACCATGTAATGGGTACTTCGTTAGTTTAATAGTTGCCCATTCAAATAGGCGTCCGCGTCAGATCAAAGGTGATATATCACGTCTATTGGTTCTCTGAGCAAGTTGTCTATAGTGGAATAGAACGTGGTAGAATAAATTATCCAATCACGACCTTTTCATCGCCTTCGCTGAACTCATATTGAGGGACCTCGAGATTCAACTAAGATGGAACGGGTCAATGTGTATTAATTTTCGGATGAATTGATCGCCAAAACTTACGGGGGCAGGACCCTTGCGAACGCGTCCAGCTATGGTGTATCAGCTTGGGCTAAGAAAATGAGCATGAGTACGACCTACAAATATCATAATGAGAACCATGGCAAGGGCAGAACCTTGGTTGATGACAGAAATTTAGGTTCCAAGTTGGCCTTCTCTCGATTGATCAACGTACCAGCCTCCAAAATCGCCCGCCTCACCGATGGGAACACAACCCAAATGTGTGCAGACCCCCAACATAACCAACCATTCGGGCTTCTTCACACGTTCGTCGTCAGACTGAGGGTCTCGCAGAGATTTCCAGTCGGTGGAACGCGCTTCCTCAACCTCGCCCTGAGTTCGATGTCTGATAAAAACGGGTTTGCCTCGCCACTTGATGATGACGTTCTTCCCCTCGGGAATACTACCCAATTCAACCTCCACCTTCGCTAGAGCAAGAACATCGGCAGACGCGGCCATGCTCTGGAGGAACTCGGACACCGATGATTTGGCGACAGAGGCAGAAAGGACACCAAGTGAGCCAACCATAAAGTACGACAGCGCCCGGTTCTTCTCGGGATTTGTGCGGTATGGCGCCCAGTCGGGGATTTGGGGCGCATCCTTTACAACGGCGGAGGTGTGTAGAAGGCGAGGTTGAAAGGTAGTGGTGGGTCCAGCTTTTCAGAAGAAAAAAAATTAAACGCGACCTGGGAGGATAGCGTCCAGGCCAACTCACCACTAACAAAAGTCTTGGAAACAAAGCCAGAAGATGTCCCCGAAATGCCACCGACCCATTTAGGAGCAACGTCTGAGCGAGGGGCACCTGCAGAGTGGCCATGGCCATGGGCATCATGAGGTGCCCGGACAGCGAGGTTGAGGAGGGGGACGACGGGGACACCTGATGGGAGGGTGCGCACCGTGGGGCCAAGGGAGACCACCTTTTTTACAGCCTGGAATGAGGCCATGACGGATTAAAGTATGTTAAGAAAGATTGTAGCCAACGACAGATAGAGTTATGTTTGTACCAGATCAGAGTTTGCCCACCCGTTCCATCCCGGCACTCGGTTAACTTTTATTAAATTTATTAATAATTATGCTATGGTGCTGTTCGATGTTTGTCTAAACAGTCGAGCACCCGCCGTGGTGAGTAACGGGGCCCAACAGGTAATCCTTGCTGTTCAACCCAACGACGCAGCTGATCAGGATAATCCGTGATAATCCCATCCACGCCCCATGCCAACAGATTGTCAGCAACGTTCAACCGATTGACCTGTTCGTGATTTAATGCTACTATAATTCATATATATATACTTGTAAACGTACCGTCCATGGCTTTACTTGGAGCCCTAATCTATGCGCGTGGTCGACCATTTCCTCAGTCGTAAATGCGACGTAACCTGGCTCTGAAGGATCGGACGAATTTCCTTTGGGGGAGCTCGCAGCAGGCGACAAAATATTTACGCCAATATACCCAGCCGCTTGAGCAATTCGGGTTCCTAAAGTGGCTCCTGAGAATCCATCTAGGTTTATGCCGCCTAACCAGGGAAACTTCCCCCCCTGAACCCTGAGAGTGGTTTCGCTACAGCACATTGAGCGTTAGGCGTTATCCATAATTAAAGAACGCACAGTTCTATGAGAGCCGAGGTTTTAATCTGAGAATCCAGGGACTACACTCGTGAGTCTAGCAGGCAATATTCTGCCCATTTTGCCTACCCACTTGCATGGCAATCAGACTCCGCCAGTCAAAGCTTTGATACTATCAGATTTGAATCATAATTCGTAAATTCACCCTTATCTTGATGAGTCAACTCACTGTGATTTGCGACAATTCATAAGGACTCCTGAGGAACTCGGTATGTTGGTTCGTAACGAAATCGTCCACGCTACGCGTGGTGTTAGGGTATAAGGGGTTGATTTTGGACTCGATATTCCACAGAACCTCATGACGATAGTCGGCACAGCTTGCAAAAGCGAATACTTCTTGGAGGGTCGATATCCTAGTGCCTGGATATGTTAATTGCATCGCTGACGCCAATCTGAGCTGCGATTATCGATTCCAAAAATCACACGTACAGAAATTCAATTGTCTTTTAGACCCACAATCCAATGTCTTAAGCTGCGCCAAGGTGAGGTTGGCAATATATTTCCCGACATAAGGGAAATCAGGATCATCAGGAAACTAAGCCGGGACCATATGAGTTCGGGCAATAGCAAGTTTCAGAGCATGCTCGTACCAGAGGTGTAGTATCTTGGCATTTCGAGTCCAGTATCTGTTCATCATGCCAAACAACAACAGCGCCGTCCTTGTTTACGCGTCGATACACCATTCTGGTAGCATGGCAAGACTACATACCTTGGTAATACCATTATCTAATTCTAGTGTTGTTGCACCGTCGATCAAGGCCCTGAAAAACCTAGTCAGCAGCCCATACCTATCTAGCTACAGTTGGAATCGCGTCTGACCACGCAAAACTAGGAAGAGTATTCTCGATGGCATTTCCTCGGCCACCCCGATGGCCCTGCTCCAATAGATGAGTGACGTAGTTTAAAACTTGAGTTATCAGACCATACCTGGACGTCAAAATACTTACTACTCAGAGGGTATTGGGTTGGCCCGCCGAGAGTCAGAAGGGCCCGCGCCAAAAGAACGAAAACGCCGTTGAACAACATCCTAGGGACGAAAGAGGGGTATCGTAGGATCGAACCCCATCCCCTGCATCACAGCTCGGATTGTTTTAACAATTTCTGGTGTGTAATGGCTATCAGTGATCAACAAATATAATCGAGGATGAAGATTAAGGCGGGACGAACGTTCAAGTTCTCGGAAGTCCGATTGGTGCGAGGGAGAAACGTTCATGGTCCCCCTGCTTGTATAGCTTACGACAACATGGTCCAACTCAGGGAACATGTAAATTTGTGCTTGATGCAATAGCCCGATTGTCCAAAGACAGTCGTTGACGATTTGTAAAACGTAGTATTGGGGTATATAACACCATCACCCGTGCTCCGTCGCTTCCTCTCGGCGGTAGTAGGGACCTTTGTTCTGGTGATCAAGGGAAAAGAATGTCGATGCATAAGGATGGGCGCGCTTGGGCAAAAACTCGTATTCCATACTACGATAGGGATCGGTTGCTGCGCATATGCGCCAACCAATAATCGGGTCGTGCAAACCGTAAAAACCAGCCAAAAAAAAAAAAGGCTATGGAAACTTGATAGCTACTTGCCCAAGTGGTTGGCTGATGATTCTGCCGCTTCGGCACTCTTTCCATCGACGTTTGCAAGCCCCAGGTTTTTCCACTCGTCTCGCTCCATCAGGCCCCTATAGAGGCAACATCAGTAAAAATCTATGAAGAAAGATGGTATGTCTGACTTGTTCATGCGACAGTCCAGATATTGCTTGCTCAAAGCGCGGCAGGGACTTGAGCTATTGGAATTATTTCGCAGGCAATTCATATATACAGTCATCACGTCCTTGCATTCTCCTTGAAGCCTCTCAGCAGAGCCTGAGGGGGACTGTGAGAGACGCACCATAATGGTCAAGAGGGAAGGAGCCACGATCAGGAGCAGCTACTTGGAATCCGACGTTGATCGAAGGGGGTCGGCCAAAGGACATGGTGATTCGGAGTGAACCGAAGTTATTCCTTCATTTAGAAGATAGTAGCGTGTGAATTTGGAAGGAAGGTTATTTTCAGACCAAGAATGCGCCCGTGTCAAGTACGGTGTAAAACCCCACTGAATGGCCAAGAACAAAACAAAAACGAGCGAGTACATATTGACGTGGAAATACAAAGTCCCTCCCCCCCGATTTAAGCGTTCAAACGCTGGTTCGGACTAACCGCCCTTCTTTTTCTGCTTGCCCTTGCCCTTCTTGGTCTGGGGTTCTGGGTCACTCTCCTCATCTGACGAAGTATCACCCAAAATGGAATCCGGAGGTTGGTCAATTCCCTCTAGCCCCCAATTATCAGAGGCTGCTTGGTTCAGCGCCAGATGGTGCGAGAAGTTGGCTGCAGCATATCGGGTACCCTTAAGCATGACTATCTCTTTCAGCCACCCATTCTCACGTCGCAAATCCTGGACTTCCTTTTCAAGTTCTTCTGCCCGGCCACTTAAATCAGACACCGATCTTTCCAGTTTCGTTGTTTTCTGCTTTTTCTTAATACGGAACCGGGCTGGATAGAGAGATCAATCCTCAAAACCTGTGACATACAAATGGGCTTACCTGAAGCAGCTGTGTTTCGGCGCCGTTTCTCCTCTGACATTGCAAGGCGTTCAGCTTCTGTTTGCTCGACCTCAGGCGAGCTCCCTGACCCCATGGCAGTCGCCTGCCTTGCGCGAGTCGGTCGTGTCTCTTGGTCTTGCTCAGGCTCTGGTGTAAGAGCATTAGCAAATGCCAGGTCTCCGTATGCCCCAGGGTGTGCGCTGCTGCTGCTCGATGCTTGCTGAGAGTCATATTGGCTATGACCAGGTAAGGGGGACAACTGATGCCATGGAAATTCCAGTGTAGAGACAGGGGGTAGGTGGTAGGGCGCTGCACCATGGTGATGGAAGAAGTTGCCATAAAACCCGGACGCCGGAGATAAGGATGGGTAGGGACCTGATGGTAGGGCGGGGGAATTAGGAGCGTCAAGGCTGGATCCAGCAGCCGCAGCAAATTGGGTCAACAGCGAAGCACCTTGTATATCTGACTGCAACGTATTTTAATTCGAAGACTTAACGAGTAAGTGTGTTGGATATATGATACTCACTTACCCCACTAGCGCCTGGCGTTGGTGGAGAAATTGACGTGGAAAGTGACCGCCGCGATTTTCCAGATGTATGTTCGCCTGGTGATTTGGGGGGTTCATTATCCATGTCAAACGAAAACACAAGCTGTTCCCAATAGGTCAGTTCTTCCTGGACTTTGGGAGAAGTTTTGATCAGGAGCAAGCCATCAATCTTTTCGCTTTTGAGGGGGAGCATAACAGTAGTGGGGCGCTATTCAAGATACAATATACATCTGGCTAGCAGGGTGAAAATGCGGTGTGCAGGAGCCTTGATTCGCCATCGAGACATAAGATTGCGACAGTTCGAGCCAGTAACACGCAACATCTGCTTCGCGAGTCGTGAATTACCTGTTTAAGCAAACGTGCTTTTAAAATAAATATCCGGGTGGTTGGTATATCATTTTTCGAGGAATTCTATCCAAGTGTTGGGTATGTTAGCGATTAACCAACCCAACATTTAGTTGAACGAGGAGCTCTTTGCACAGCTTCTAAATGAGCTGCGTTTTGCAACAAAAAAATCTTCCACCAATACACCGGCGTCTCCTACCCTGTGATCTTCATCGCAGTTTTATTATATCAGAAGCGGCTAATTCGGCGCACACTCGACGAATTGTTGCCCCGTTTCGGGGATACAAAAGGATTTGAAAATTATTTATATATTTTTTGTTACCTGGCGTTCAGCTTGGCGAAGAGCCTTTATAGGCAAATCCACGCGACGGGGTATTATGTCAGCTACTTACGCGTCTTGATTCATTGGCCTGACGCGTTCAGCAAACCTCCCTTCATCTTCATAGTCTGTATACGTCTTGAAAAGCCCGAGCGATGGTAATGAGCCCGCCGCCTTGGTCCCTCGTTAGTTGCTAATCCTTTTCTAGTTAATCAGGATAAGATCCAAGGATGGCAATTTTCGCTTTGAATTGCAGCCATCAAGTGACATATCAGAGTTGGTCCACAAGGTGCATGAAGTGTGGTTTTTCATTTGAAGCACAATTCAGTTGTCTCCTTTCAGATACTTGAAACTGCTCCCACCGCCGATCCAGCCAGCATAACTATATCCAACCAACCGCGGGGCAACGAAGCAACTGTTTCTAATCTGCGAGGGAGAACGTTGCAAAACCTCGGCCTCCAGTGGGTTCATGCCCATAATCTAAGATCTGTATTCTACTAATATCTTGCCTCAAGCCATGGCGACCTTGTGTTTGTGTCATATCAGATTAAATCTGAAACTCAGGATCACGCCATGCCATCCACATCTGAGGCCAAGCCTGCAATTGCTGTTTCTGGAGATTCCACCAAACGTCCTTGGGAACTCGTAAAAGAGGATGCTGTTGACGAATACTGGCGCTCTCAGACAGGCAAGATACCACGGGGCCGTGATTCCCGGTTCTGCAAACACGGTCACAATGGAATGTGTGATTACTGCATGCCCTTGGAACCTTACGATGCTGCGTACCACAAGGAAAATAATATCAAGTATCTGAGTTATCACGCATACCTTCGCAAGATAACCCCTAAAGTGTCAGCATCAGCAGCTTCCCTGTTACCCTCACTTTCGCCATTGTCCTACAAAGTCAAAGTCCCTTGTCCGTCTGGTGGTCATCCCTCATGGCCTGCCGGAATATGTACATCCTGCCAGCCTTCTGCAATCACTCTTCAATCGCAACCATTTCGAATGGTTGATCATTTGGAAATCGCCTCGACCGATGTCATCGACCGCCTTCTTCAGGCGTGGCGCAAGACCGGCTTGCAAAGGTTTGGTTGGCTTATTGGGCGTTATGAAGCGTACGATAAGGTTCCAATGGGGATCAAAGCTGTTGTCGAAGCAATATATGAGCCTCCTCAGCAAGGAGAACTTGATGGTCTGACTCTTGGATGGCCTTGGGAAGAAGAACAACGCATCAAAGGGATATCAGCAGCAGCATCTACTCCCTTAACGGTAGTTGGCTACGTATTCACAGATTTGGTTCCAACACCTGAGGACCGCACGAGGAACGTTTATAAGCGCCACCCAGGCTCATTTTTTCTGTCATCATTAGAGGCGATATTTGCTGCGGCCATGCAAAAAGATAACTCAACCGCCTCGAGGTCCTCTCCCACAGGACAATTTTCTTCGCGGCTGGTGACCGCAGTTCTGACTGCCACGAAGGATGGTCAGGTTGATATTGCTGCGTATCAAGTCTCGGAGCAGGCTGTAGCGATGGTTCAGGCAGACATGATCGAGGCAAGCGTCGACCCAGGGGTCGTGCGGGTGAAGGAGGAGGATCGGACCCAGTTTTCTGCGAGATATGTTCCCGATGTGTTTTTCTCCTTCAAAAATGAGTATGGTTTGGAAGTGAAAAAGAGTGCAAAGCCGTGTTTTCCAGTGGAGTATCTCATGGTCAATGTATGCGTTTATTTTTTCTCTTTCTTATTCTGATTTATACTGACTTTTCGAATACAAGGTCACGCATGGCTTCCCACAGAACCCTTCACCTCTATTCAGGTCGACCGAGTTCAATATTGAGAACCGTCCTGGGTTAGAAGATCAGACCTTAGACAGGGTGATGGCTTCGCTATTGAAACTGGATGCACCCTCGCTTCACTCCGGGAAATCGTACAAAAAGCTCGAGCTCGCACGATACTTAAGCGATTGGCATCTAATATCGTTCCTGGGGACCACGCACCTGTTTTCACCTGTAATTTCCCCCTGCCACTGCCAATAAGTGCACGATTATTTATTTATTTCTTCCAGGATGATCTGAAGATTTTGATGCGGACAGTCTCGTCACCGACTCTTCTGGACGATTCGTCCAATCTCGATCCTGTCCTGGAAACTGACAGTTGGCAGACTCTTATGACGTTTACCCGGGAAAGCGCCCGTGAGTCTCCCACAATATGTTTGGGTATGCGTAATGCCAATTTTTATCAGCTGCACGGCCAAGCACATCAGCGCCAAGTGGGGGTGGTTCGCACATGAATGACGACATTCCACAGGAGGTGTTCGACCAAATCGCTGCAGAGGAAGCCACGCGGGGTGGCGAAAGTAGAGCGACGGGCGTTAGGATATGCCCACACTGCACATTCGAGAATGATCATGGGGGCACAGATTGCGAAGTATGTGGCCTCCCACTGTGAAGTAGCTCAAACACACTTGTATATCTTGAGTACATTTTTAAATTGCAACAAACTGTACATTGCCGATTCCAAGCGCTGTTTGGGCTTATTGCAAACGCAAAGCGTTGTCTTCAATCTTCCACAAGCTCTTGATGTATAAAACGAATGTACAACATATACATATAGCTTGATCATGTCTATTCCATCCATGCAGATAAATAGCGAGTCCACTATTGCCCGAATATCCACCATACAGCAAAGGTAACCCCAAAGAGAACACTCAATGCGCGGACAACAATGACGACTACAAGGGCTTTACGAATTGCAGCATAGAAATTGTTCAATGCGGATCCAGACCAGTTTATACTTGAACATCAATGATTGGATTAGTATATACAGCATAAATAACCACAGCGACATACCGTCTATCGTTAATGCCACCTGTTCGGACACTTGCCTCCCAGCCACGGACAACCTCTCGATAACGTTTGCCAAACACCCTTTTATCCATTCAATTGAGAAACATGTGTAGCGTATACCTTATCACATACCAAATCCAGAAATTGACATCGGGGTACGAGAATCTCGGGAACACGCTAGCAAGACTTGGTGCCACGTATTCCATACGGAATTCTTCCCCCGGACTTTGATAAGGAAGTTGCATAACTGGCGACAATGGGGAAGATGCTGCGGAGTCCGTACGCAGTTGCTTGTCTGAGGACGGCATTGGCAGGATCATATAGGACATCAGGTCGAGTGTCATGCCTAACGATAAACCCCATAGTTTGAACTTCTCTGAATGGTTCATATGTTTATTTCGAAATATGCCCTTTTCCAAGATATCAGGGGGGCTTTGGCGTTTCGAGTCTGCATAAGGAATTTGGGATGTGTGTGCAGGATCCAGGAGAATGGCAGGAAATTGCATGCGCCCCACAAGGAGCCGAACCAGAAAACGAATGATGGGGGAATTTTTTGGTGCCAATCTCGAGGCAGCATCCACCGTCACAGTTGACCATTTTGGTGGGGAAAGAGGAGAGACAAGAGATGCCAGAGGGGTCCAGTGTAGGGTGGTTGTAGGGACTGGATCTGGGGGTGGAGCGGAAGGGGTGACCTGGAGAAAGACAAAGGGTGATAATATCATCAACAGACGTTTACCCAAGGACGTGGTGATTTCGCGATCGTCAAGTTGGCCTACAGTTATATAATAGCGTTCTGCGAGGTCAATGCCAATCTCTTCCCACGTCTGACGCATGGCTATGGGAATATACAGTCAATGAAGTAGTTAAGAGGCACCAGGGCTCATGGGCGAGGACGCACCTGTGTACAAGCCGCCTTCGTCGTCGGGCTCCATCCTTCCGCCGGGATATGCGACATGTGCTTCACTTGTGTTATGAATGCGAGTCTGAGTGAGGGCTATCTCGGCCTCTGCTGGGTCCTCGCGGTGCAGAAACAGAATTTCAGGCCGCGATTTGGGGTCATTCACCCAAGCAAGATCAAGAAACTCATTGAGCGATAAAGGTGGACTGGATGGATCTGGCAGCACAGCTGTGGATGATGGCACAATGCGGATGAGGAGTGCGACGGCTGCTCTACGCGGTTCTAGGAAGGAAAATGGTGAGTGAAAGGAACAGTGTAAGGAGTGGGCTGCTTTACGTGTTGGAGGCGAGGCGATGATACGGGGCGGGGTCGAGCGTATTCGTTGGAGAGCACGGGAGAGCAGGGGAACGACCGAAACATATTTTTCTGCACGGGCGTTGGTTAGCGCATATAGACGACAGAAACAGTGAGCTCAAGCAAACCTTGAGCCATGACTATATTTGTGGTTATATTCCAGCTGTGTCAAACCCCAAACATTTTCTGACGGACATAATCGGCATCTCCCGCGCCGGTGACTTGATTACGCATGCCGTGCTAGTTACTCTACTCTATTTTAAATTCAGATCTCCGCCCAGCCACTTTCCGCGTCCTCAGCGCCACCCAGGAGGGCGAGCACAAAGACGATTACACTCGCACTCAGGCGCATACCCAGACCACGATACAGCTGCCCAATTCCAGTGTTCCTCAGCCAACTTTCCCTCTCCAGCTCAACAACAGGTAGCTCTTCTCGTTCCTTCCCCTTGCTTCCACTGGGTCTGCGTTGACGCAATGGACGCGTGATCGGTAGATCAGACCTTTCTTCCGTGAGTATGTGCCAGAAGGTATCCACTACACCGTTGTATGGCGCAGGCCGCAGCTCTACACATGCCTTGATCGGCTTGGCTGAACCACGCATTTGCGCCTGTAGTCGTCGCCGAATCGTCTCGATGGGAAGAGTCACAATGAGTCCAAGAAAACTGCCTCCCAGTTCAGCCAGTCCCCATGCAAATGGATGTGTTTCCTCCGTAATGTGATGTGCGCCGATGTATCTCGCCAGCATCCCTGGGAACGCGAGCGATACGATCGGTCGAAGTGTATTATCCAACAAGGCTGGGATGAGTAGATGGGGGTGGAGATATATCCCTCGCAAGCCCCCTTCATCCCGCAGAATTTGGGAAAGTGCATCCAACGGCCCCGAATACGTCCTATACCTCGCAGTAAACGATTGAATAATAAGCCGTGTCTGGACAAGGTCCAATGGCGACAGGAGGAATCCTGTAATGACATGAGATGCTATTGGGAGAACAAGTGGCGGTTGATGGAATGGCGACATGGATGGAAAGAAAATGGATTGCAGAAAGCCACTTATCAGGGGCTGAAGATTTGAAGATATGATTTCCGTTACGCAGGCAGTTAGCAGCCCTGCCATCATGGTAAATTTCAACGTCAAAGTCTTTCGGTCATTAAATTACCTTTCCAAAGTGCAAGGTAACCTTCCCCTCGGAAGCGTCCTATGCGTTTTATCATTCCCCAAACTCCGTCTGCACTTCCGACAGTAATTATATACTCTGGCCGAGTACCCTCCTCAAGCACAGACCGACGGATGACGTAACCTTGCTCGTCCGTCCTTGCAGCTGGATGACGCGAAACATTGTTGGGATCATGGAAATAAGAGTCATTTTCATTGGAGTCGTCGCTCAGCTAGAGGGGATCACTCAGCGGTTTCCTGGTTAACAAACTGTGTAGAAGCTCACGGCATCCTCGTTATCTTCAAACTCGAGTGTCTCGTCAATTTCTGGCTCCCCAGCATCACGCGGGACCCATTGAACCTGTAAAAGTAGCTTCCCCACTTCCCATGGCATAACGAGTGCAGTACTAGTGTATTGTAACACCGCAGAAGCCGCAAGCGCTTTTAGCAGTTGGAGGGCATTTACTCCAGAAGGCTCCGAAAAGTCTAAGGAAGGAGATAAGTCGAAAACGGAATTGTGAGATGGTCGTGTCGACCATTGGTAGGTGGTTGCCATTGAGGCATTCATTGATGGTGGTGGTGAAGGTGCTGAGGGAGTTGACTGAGAGGGTACAGCAGGCAGGAAATCCCAGGCTGAGGCGGGTTCAATGTACAGGTCTCGAAGAGAAGGTGGCGTCGTCATGACATCTGCAACGAGTAACCTTGTTGGTGGAGTTGCACTACTTGAAGAGTCCTTGTTGTGAGTTCGTCGGGTTCGAGTCGATTGGATCCCATTCCCAATGACACTGAAGACG